>CM060902.1:1307946318-1308226318 GCA_030737815.1 Allium fistulosum
GGCTGTTGAGGAGCGACCATCTATGTAATTGCTTTGTGCGAGCACCGATATGTCAGATAGTATAACATGCATTTTTATTTCAGGAGGAAATCCGACATACCGATACAAACTCAAAGATACTACACAGTGGTTATAATAGTTTAGGACAATAAATATAAAAATAACACAGATAATATAAATGCGGAACACAAATAGAACGAAAAGTCTCATATATATAATAACTGATGTCAGTTACAATACATTTGACACGATACATATGATACAACTACAACTGTCGACTCTGAAAGTTATATATTCAAGTACATTATCGACTAATATACATGAATACATATCAACCTAAAATAGATACACTGTCTACTACAAAAAGACGAAGACCCCTTCAAAAGATATGAAAAGTCTTCATAGCTCAACAGCAACTCAAAGTAGGAAATCTACAACCTGAAATAACTCGGGTCTGACCCGAGTATTAAATTCAAAAGAAAATAATACACAGGTCAGTCTAATTCAAACTCAGTCTTTAATGCACGAAAGCAATAATAATCAACATCAAAAAGACAACAGTCACAGAAATCTGGTATATCCGACTCCTCGGTAAGAGAATCGGATAACGATAGATATAACACTAAACAGTGTTAAACAATAAATCAGCTAATCCAAATCACCAACAAAGATAGATAAAAGATTAAGAATGCAGATAATTCAGAAAACAACAAAATTGTCTAAACGATAATTAATAACAAAATCTTATTATTAAATAAATAATTAGAAACTCATAATCTAATTATCTAGAAGGTAATTAGACAACAACAAAATAATCAATTTAAAACATCAACTCTGGTAGGGCTGCAGTATACGCACGCATATACTGCCTCGCCACTACAACCTGAAATACACAAAAGATCAACGAACCAAAATCAAATGAAGATTCAAATCCCAATGCCACGGCCTCAATGTTCAAAACAGACAGACATGAACAATGTGCACGTATGTACACATTGAAAATTTACAAACGAACACAGGTATGAAGAACACAAGGCCATGTACCTGTTCAACTCACTTGCCGAAGACAAGGTCATCGTCGAGTCAAAAAGGAACATCATGTAGAACAACAAGTAAAGTACCCAAAGCATGTGTCAGAATCAACAGGGTCAAGCCTAGGCAACATGAATGCGAACCCAATTGTACAAAATGAATGTACATTACAAACTACACATGAGCAAAATTAAACAGAGGTGCAACATGGAACTGCAAACATATATATACCAAACTTATATGAGCGCACATATAGGCAATGAATATGTGAAACTCAAGCTACTAGTACAAACCAACTCGGAATATAAAGGAATATCAACAAGGCACAAAGGCAAGCCAATGATACATGTACAAGTGAATGTACCAGTGGATCAAGTGATCGATGAGAAAGGCTGCACAGTGAAAATGGTATGCAAACCAAATGCCAGAATGGAAAGTGAGTAAATACATATACATGTATGCATATATATATATATATGTACACACATACATGTCAATATCAAATGAAACAGTACCAAAGTCAAGATAGTACAAGTGGCCGGAGCCATGAAACGACACTGAAAATTCACAAACAAGTCAAGTTACAGGTTGCAAATGGCTCGAGGCAGTGAACAGGGAAGCCAAAGCATCGAACCACAAATATGGTCACAGGTGAAAGTCACGCATGCTACAGAGATGAATAGAAGTGACATTGTCACAAATGACCGAAGTCAAAGAGAAACTACTGTGACGAACAAGTCATCATCAAATCATACCAATCAGAAATTATCTCGACCATATAATACAATTGAAGTCGAAGTCGAAAATGAACAAATCAAATAAAATATATAAGTGTCGAATGCAAATAGACATGTACGAACGAAGATCAAAGCAACAGCCAAAATCACAATGACGAAATCAATGTCGTCAAACTCAAACTCGTAACAGTGATTATCCACGAAAACGAACACCTCAAAACAATCGAGCCCAACAAACTTAGTTCAAATGGCCAAAACAAAATGAATCGACACTCGAACAATTGAAAACGAACGAAATCACAAAATTCAAACCCTAATACTCGAGTATGAATTAGATGTGAGCAGAACTCACCTTTTTCCCGAAGCAAAAGAAAGAACTCGACCGAGAGGAGGAGCTGCTAACGATCGACAAATGCTCAGTTTCGATCGAAATAAAGAAGCCCTAATCTTGGTAAGCGAACGAATGAAGACAACTGAAGCCGCCATTATTTCTTTCGTTTATTATGGTGTAGGGTTTCGAAAATGATACAAGAGAAAGCGGGGATCGGGTTTTTCAAAAGAAACGAAGAGAGGAACCGGTTATACCCTTCAACATTTATCACAACATCACAAAGAAACGTGGGCTAAATTCAATTTTTAAATGCCCAACTACACTTAACAAATTTTTTTAAACGAATTCGATTGGTTAAATGCCAAAAGCAATTAGCAGCCAAATTAAATCGTCATTTGACGATAATTTATTGTTACAAAAATCTCAAGGTTGTTACAGACTCCCCTCCTTATAGAAATTGCGTCCCCGCAATTTTTATAATTAAGGTCGTCAATAACAATTATTTTTCTAACATAAACTGGTTAAGCTAGAAAAATAAAGGTAGATAATTCAAACATCAAAGAAATCTCTTAATTTCATAAAAGAAATTCATAATTCTCAACAAAATATAACTATCTAATAGATAATCAGAAAACAGCAAAACTGAGTAGGTGCAATCATCAGCAATATTCAATTATCAATTAGATAATTAGAATTCAGAAATCACAAAACAGCAATGTCTAATTATCGATACGATAATTAGAAAACAGCAAAATCTAATTATCAACAAAGATAATTAGAAAATAAAATTCACAAATTGCAAAACTGCGAATATCTAGTTATCCAGCAGACAAGTAGAAAACACGAACTTTATAATCAGCAAACTCTAACTATCAACAGAGATAGGTAGGAAACAGCAATTCAATATAATCAACATAATCTAGAATCAATTAGAGACTAGAAAATCTTATAGTCAGCAAAATTAGCAATAACCTAATTATCAAAACGATAATCAGATCTCAAATCGCAAATATTCAATCATCAAAAACGATAATCGAATTTTCAAATCATAAATATTTAATTATCTCAAACGATAATCAAATCAACAAATATTTAATTATCAAAACGACAATCAGAAATCTCAAATATCGAATTATCACAAGCGATAATCAGAAATCACAAATATCTGATTATCAAAAACGGAAATCAGAAATCACAAATATCCGATTATCAAAAACGATAATCAGAAATCACAAATATCCCATTATCAAAAACGATAATCAGAAATCACAAATATCCGATTATCAAAAACGATAATCAGAAATCACAAATATCCGATTATCAAAAACGATAATCAGAAATCACAAATATCCGATTATCAAAAACGATAATCAGAAATCACAAATATCCGATTATCAAAAACGATAATCAGAAATCACAAATATCCGATTATCAAAAGCGATAATCAGAAATCACAAATATCCGATTATCAAAAACGATAATCAGAAATCACAAATATCCGATTATCAAAAACGATAATCAGAAATCACAAATATTCGATTATCAAAAACGATAATCAGAAATCACAAATATCCGATTATCAAAAACGATAATCAGAAATCAAAAATATCCGATTATCAAAAACGATAATCAGAAATCACAAATATCCGATTATCAAAAACGATAATCAGAAATCACAAATATCCGATTATCAAAAACGATAATCAGAAATCACAAATATCCGATTATCAAAAACGATAATCAGAAATCACAAATATCCGATTTTCAAAAATGATAATCAGAAATCAAAAATATCGGATTATCAAAAACGATAATCAGAAATCAAAAATATCCGATTATCAAAAACGATAATCAGAAATCACAAATATCGGATTATCAAAAACGATAATCAGAAATCACAAATATCCGATTATCAAAAACGATAATCAGAAATCACAAATATCCGATTATCAAAACGATAATCAGAAATCACAAATATCCGATTATCAAAAACAATAATCAGAAATCACAAATATTCAATTAACGAGTACGGGATTAACCAAAATAGCAAACGCACATGTCCCATAACCACGAGTTTTACTAAATCGTTTAATTCTCTTCATCGTTCCTTGAAAGTGCAAAATTGTTTATTTCTAAAAATAACATTTCACATTCTCAAACGGACAAGTCCGGAATTAAGAGAATCAGTAAAAGAAAGGGGTCATAGTCCTCGATTTTGCTGAAACGTTTAAATCGCTTCCTCATTCTTTTGAAAATGCAAACTGTAAAAAATTCGAAAACAATTTTAATTTATATTTTGAAACAACTTTTAAAAAATAACGAATTTTGAAAACACGTGATTAAATTAGCAACATCAGTAGCAACTTTGATAAGGAAATCACACTTCTCAAAATACCGTAAAAACGGACAACAAAATCAGCATTGCGGGAGAACCGCTTGTAAATCCATTTTAAAATTGACGGTTACTGAAGTTAACACGCCAAAGTCTCATCAAAATAACTGGCATCAAAATATAATACCAATGAATTTTCATTCATCAAAAATGTCACAAGAATCTTCTCAAAGATAGAAAGGGATACCATACCCTAAACTTGTATTCGTAACAAGTCAATGACACGCAAATTCAACAATGCACAAAAATTGATATCATATCAATGAAAATCATGAAAATTGGTGAAGCAGAAATTCCAGAAATCATCACCAGAAATCCAGAAAACAAATATTCTAGAAATCTTCACACGAAATCCAGAAAACACAAATTCTAGAAATCTACACACGAAATCCAGAAATCACAAAAATTCTAGAATCGACACACGAAATCCAGAAATCACAAAGAGGGGGAGGCCTAACACATGAATGGGATCATGAAAACTCACCTACGCGTATCACATAGGAACGAGAAGCTATCTCACGGAAGCTATCCATTAAATTTCCACACAGGAATGGCCCGAAGACCGTGGGGTGCTACCCCACATATGTGATGGCGAAACATCACAAAAGCGGGGTCTAGTCTCCCTCACAGACAAAAAGACATCGCACAATTTCTAGTCTAAATGAAATCACAAAAATGATCGTCATGATCATCAAGAAGTGTCAATTACACTAAGTTAGTGAATATAAGAGTTAAACTTCATGTCCCATAACCACTTGCTTAACTCAAATATTTACGAACAAACTGTAGATCTTCACTAGAAAGTTGTCACAGAAGGTTCAATCGAACAAGTCCAGGAGTTAACCGACGAAGTAAACGCAAGCGTTTCATACCACTTGTTTTACTAAGCCGTTTAATTCAATTTCTCATACGAGTGAAATAAAGGTTTGTATATACTAATAGATTGGAAAATGGTTTAGGAAAAGAGCTTTGTAGTAAAATAGTTTTGAAATCGTTTGGAGAAAAAGATTTTAATATTTACTACTAGTATAGAAAACCTTTATATTTTCAAAGTGACAAATCACAAAAATGATTGTAGAAACAATCAATCACAATAATTCACATACAAAGATGTGAATAGAATCCAAAGAAATCGATACTGATTCCATCAAAATGTATGTTCACAAAAATCCCGAAGAAAATGTCATTAAAGTTGCTAATAAATGATAGCAACAGATCGGGGAAATGATCATGAATCGATTAAATTTTGGAAACCAAATCAATTCACTAAGACTCACATTCGAAGACGTGAATAAAATCCAAAGAATTCGATTCCAAATTCATCAAAGTAGAAATACCCAAAAATTCCAGAAATAGGAGTTATCAAAGTCGACAAAGGTGATAACAACTAATTGGAAAAGAAGAATAGATTATCAATTGGAAAAACAAAGCAAAACAAGCATAAATGCATAAATGACTTCAACAAAAATAAGAGTCAAGTCAATGCCGAAGTCAACAATTAATGGCCACGGTCGAGTACAAAATGAATCAACATCATCATCAAAGAATCCAACGGCAAACAAAGTCAGAGTCTTGGAAATCAAGAAATTGGCAATTTCACAAAAACAAAGTGACCGAAGTCGAATGGAAATCAAGCCGAGGAAAACACAAAATATCGAGTTCAAAATCGCTGAGACTCAAACTAGATATGAATGAAAAATCAAAATCACTCAGTTTGCAACCGGTCGGGCCATGATTCATCATAGTGTAACAGGTACACAATGACACTCATAGCATAGCACAAAAGTGGAACAAAGTCCAGAGGTCAAAATAGCTTTAATTGGCCAAATTCGAACAAAATCAACGTCGGCTAAATCAATTCAAAGCCGAAAACACAAGAACAAAATCCTCATCATCAAAAACCCAACTTGAGTTCGCAAAGCAAATGGAGGCAAAAGCCAAAATACTTTCACGAAATCAAAATCAAATGCACATGAATAAGCGTTAGGAATTCATACCTAACAATCAAAGATAATCATATGTAAAGATGAGAGATAAAACATCGACAAATAGTTGTAACACATGTTCCATCTAAGATATATTTTATAATTGTCCTAAACCCCAGGCTTTGATACCAAGCTGTGATGCCCCACCTCTATGCCCATGCTAGCCAAGAACACTACGGTGTAATGTTGTCAACTAGCATGGAGAATAAGGCTGTTGAGGAGCGACCATCTATGTAATTGCTTTGTGCGAGCACCGATATGTCAGATAGTATAACATGCATTTTTATTTCAGGAGGAAATCCGACATACCAATACAAACTCAAAGCTACTACACAGTGGTTATAATAGTTTAGGACAATAAATATAAAAATAACACAGATAATATAAATGCGGAACACAGATAGAACGAAAAGTCTCATATATATAATAACTGATGTCAGTTACAATACATTTGACATGATACATATGATACAACTACAACTGTCGACTCTGGAAGTTATATATACAAGTACATTATCGACTAATATACATGAATACATATCAACCTAAAATAGATACACTGTCTACTACAAAAAGATGAAGACCCCTTCAAAAGATATGAAAAGTCTTCATAGCTCAACAGCAACTCAAAGCAGGAAATCTACAACCTGAAATAACTCGGGTCTGACCCGAGTATTAAATTCAAAAGAAAATAATACACGGGTCAGTCTAATTCAAACTCAGTCATTAATGCACCAAAGCAATAATAATCAACATCAAAAAGACGACAGTCACAGAAATCTGGTATATCCGACTCCTCTGTAAGAGAATCGGATAACGACAGATATAACACTAAACAGTGTTAAACAATAAATCAGCTAATCCAAATCACCAACAAAGATAGATAAAAGATTACCAATGCAGATAATTCAGAAAACAACAAAATTGTCTAAACGACAATTAATAACAAAATCTTATTATTAAATAAATAATTAGAAACTCATAATCTAATTATCTAGAAGATAATTAGACAACAAAAAAATAATCAATTTAAAACATCAACTCTGGTAGGGCTGCAGTATACGCACGCGTATACTGCCTCGCCACTACAACCTGAAATACACAAAAGATCAACGAACCAAAATCAAATGAAGATTCAAATCCCAATGCCACGGCCTCAATGTTCAAAACAGACAGACATGAACAATGTGCACGTATGTACACATTGAAAATTTACAAACGAACACGAGGTCAAACCCAAAATAACGGATTCAACTCAAGTGAATTCGAAAACAAATCAAAATGCATTAATACAATGCAAACCAACAAGGGCAAAACTGCATATAAAAACTAAACTGCAGTCACAAATGAATACGAGGGGCAAACTGCAACAAAACTGCAACCACCACAAGATCCCACGTGAAACAACTTAAAACCGTCGAGCATAAATTCAAACAAAACCGAACAGTGCAGTGATGGGTATGCCACCAAATGCCAATTTAAACCCAACTACACAAGCAACCAGAAATGTTATCAAGCCTCGACCAATTCAAGCAAAAGGAAACAGTGAACAAGTTCACGCTTCAGATCAAAAATACCAACGTAGACAATGCAATAACACACTTACATAAACGTATGTATACTGAAAGCAAACAGAAATGCACAGACGCTACAGGTATGAAGAACACAAGGCCATGTACCGGTTCAACTCACTTGCTGAAGACAAGGTCATCGTCGAGTCAAAAAGGAACATCATGTAGAACAACAAGTAAAGTACCCAAAGCATGTGTCAGAATCAACAGGGTCAAGCCTAGGCAACATGAATGCGAACCCAATTGTACAAAATGAATGTACATTACAAACTACACATGAGCAAAATTAAACAGAGGTGCAACATGGAACTGCAAACATATATATACCAAACTTATATGAGCGCACATATAGGCAGTGAATATGTGAAACTCAAGCTACTAGTACAAACCAACTCGGAATATAAAGGAATATCAACAAGGCACAAAGGCAAGCCAATGATACATGTACAAGTGAATGTACCAGTGGATCAAGTGATCGATGAGAAAGGCTGCACAGTGAAAATGGTATGCAAACCAAATGCCACAATGGAAAGTGAGTAAATACATATACATGTATGCATATATATATATATGTACACATATACATGTCAATATCAAATGAAACAGTACCAAAGTCAAGATAGTACAAGTGGCCGGAGCCATGAAACGACACTGAAAATTCACAAACAAGTCAAGTTACAGGTTGCAAATGACTCGAGGCAGTGAACAGGGAAGCCAAAGCATCGAGCCACAAATATGGTCACAGGTGAAAGTCACGCATGCTACAGAGATAAACAGAAGTGACATTGTCACAAATGACCGAAGTCAAAGAGAAACTACTGTGACGAACAAGTCATCATCAAATCATACCAATCAGAAATTATCTCGACCATATAATACAAATGAAGTCGAAGTCGAAAATGAACAAATCAAATAAAATATATAAGTGTCGAATGCAAATAGATATGTACGAACGAAGATCAAAGCAACAGCCAAAATCACAGAGACAAAATCAATGTCGTCAAACTCAAACTCGTAACAGTGATTATCCACGAAAACGAACACCTCAAAACAATCGAGCACAACAAACTCACTTCAAATGGCCAAAACAAAATGAATCGACACTCGAACAATTGAAAACGAACGAAATCACAGAATTCAAACCCTAATACTCGAGTATGAATTAGATGTGAGCAGAACTCACCTTTTTCCCGAAGCAAAAGAAAGAACTCGACCGAGAGGAGGAGCTGCTAACGATCGACAAATGCTCAGTTTCGATCGAAATCAAGAAGCCCTAATCTTGGCAAGCGTACGAACGAAGACAACTGAAGCCGCCATTATTTCTTTCGTTTATTATGGTGTAGGGTTTCGAAAATGATAAAAGAGAAAGAGGGGATCGGGTTTTTCAAAAGAAACGAAGAGAGGAACCGGTTATACCCTTCAACATTTATCACAACATCACAAAGAAACGTGGGCTAAATTCAATTTTTAAATGCCCAACTACACTTAACAAATTTTTTTAAACGAATTCGATTGGTTAAATGCCAAAAGCAATTAACAGCCAAATTAAATCGTCATTTGACGATAATTTATTGTTACAAAAATCTCAGGGTTGTTACAATTAATATCAATCAATTACAAACTGATGCAATTATTAACAAAAAGTAAAGCTCCTAATACATACATACATAAATACATGATATATATAAGCTTGAATATTAATTCATGATTCCTTACAATTGTTAATATATACACACACACACGCATATATGCAGGATATCAACGAATGATATTGATTTGAATTATAATAAATGCAACTAATATCAATTAATGATGTTAATTGGAAGAGGATAAACATTATTTATAAAATAAAAGGAAATGAATTTTGTATATATATAAGGGATATGAGTAAATAATTTTTCCTAGGCCTAGATTTCATCTAATTTTATCTATAAATATAACCTAAGCTTTCACTTTCTTCATTCTGCTCTAGTCGTCACCTTTCTAATTTTGTATGTTGTTCTCTTCCTCCTCCTCTTCCTCCAAACTTCTTAACTTAAACACCAATTTCCCAAATCTATTCTCTAATTTCAAAATTTAAGAAAAAACAAATAGAAATAAAAGGAGAGAGGGAGATTCAAACAAATCAAAGAGTGGAGAATCCAAATTTGAAGGAGGAGGAAACAAAATCGATAATAAGGAAAGGAGGTGAACCAATGAATTCGATTCAGATTAGAAGAGGGATTTCCTTGAATGACTCTTTGAGGTGAATGAATTGATTACGATGTGTTATGATGATTACCATGTAGTTAATTTTCTTTATAATTGTACTTGGAATAAAAATATGCTTTTTGAATTTGGAAAGGTAATTTCAATCTAAAATTTATTTAAATTGATAATTTTAGTTATGAATCTATATGGGTAGAAATGATGGAAAAACACCTAGGCAACAATTTAATAAAATACTTATTAAATATATGGGAAAAGGGTAGATTAGTGGAATTCACCCTAATCTATAGACACTGCTTTTATATGATAAGTTTGTGTTGCTTTTGGTGACTGAGATGTATGGGTTGATTTTCAAATGCCTAAATTTATTTTCAGACATATAGATTTCATAAAACCCGAAATAGAAAGGAATCTATTTAATTCCAACCTAATTTAAACGTCTATATTTATTTTTAAACATCTTAAATCCTAGTCAAACATCCGAAAATAGGCTTAGAGGTCGGATTACCTATGGTTTGATTTTTCTACACGGGTTCAGATGTCTGAACTAAAAATCAGAATTTGAATGGTTGGGAAAATGCCTATGTAAAACTTGGACCTAGTACGGGCTAAGTAAGGTGAATCAAGGGATTTGTTACTAGTTCTTCAAATTTGTGGAGTCCACGGAACTGAACCGAGTCATCTAATAAGATGGAATAGTACCATGCTTGGTGACGACCTAGGTTCTCACTTTATGAAGTTATAAGGCATGGCACTCGACGTGGCGTGTGGTTCTATCACGATTATATACTTTGGAGCATATGACACTAATGGAAGGTTCCTCGATGTTTTTAGGGCAACTGGGCTAAAACGTTATTGTGCATGTCCGGTGTTAAGCATAGTTATGGGCATTAGTGGGAGGTTACTTGATGTTTCTAGGGCAAGTGAGCGAAGGCATAATCGTGTATGTCGATGTGGTTTATAGAGAACATGATATAAGGCACTAACGGGAGGTTACACGATGTTTTTGGGGGAAATTAGGCCTGGACATTATTGTGTATGCCTAGTGCTATGCACATGATAACGAATGCCATGAGAATATTACTCAATATTTTTGGGGCAAGTAGGCATAGGCATTTTGAGGTATACTTAATTGGATATATTGACTATCGGGGTCATACACTTGGGGTTTGTATTTGAGTTTGCCTACTCAATATATTCTTTGGTGGTTCATTATTGAGGCTTTTTATTCTATGTCGGGTGCACTTAGGTTGATTGTTACATTTGGTATCTAGTTGTTGCACTTTAGTATGTAGACCGTCGTTCTTTATAAACACACACTCACACAGGTCCACAAACACAAATGAATAACCTAGGTCATGTAGATTATAAATGAAAGCTAATTACTTATGAATATCCCACACTAGTTATATAATTCATTCATATATTTTGTCTAATCCCTTACCTTTCTTCCCTTTTACACCCATCACAGGAGGTCAAAGTAGCATGTGAATTGTTGAAAATGTGTGTGAGGGTGGCGACATCATGCTTGGACGCTCATCTACTTATAGACATTCCTCCATGTGTCATGTTATATATATTAGACAACCTTTTATCATGGTGTTATTTGGGGTATTTATCTATGTCAGATATTGTATCTACCAAGGTTATTTTAAGGCTATTTTCTTTGGTTTATTTTTAGTATTTATATTTTATTTCCTTCCGCTATGAGATTTGAAATTTTGGAATGTTCTAAAATTATATATGTCTCTGTATCATGCAAAACTTAAAACCTACAATTCCTACTTCTTGGCATGACACAAGCTCAGATGCCATTTTTGGGCTTTGGATTGTTGTGTTCGTAGGTGCAAGTTGTTACATCCTCCTTCCAAAACTCCATCATTTTCTTAATTATGTTAGCCTAAATCATTTAAAGATGGTGATTAATTAGCAAGGGCTTTGGGGAAATTCGAAAAATTAGAGCTTTGGTATCCAAGCAATTGTTGTCTGGATCATAACTACTTGCTTTTAGTGATTTTTGGTTAATTCTACACCCTTAATGAGTTGTTTGTGTCTCCCACTTTACCGTAGAAGTTTTTATAGTTTTAAATGAAGTTTTTAAAATGTTTTCAAAGTTAAAACATGATTTTGACAAGATCTAAACTTAATCATTATTTATAAATGAACAACAAATGTTTTAAAATGAATATTAGTTGATTCTATGCATATGTCCTTATGGATAACTAATTCTAGAAAATGGGTTAGATTTAGGGTAATTGGTTGATAAACCTAAAATTTATTGTATTTATATGTTAAGTGCTATATATATATATTATGTTGCTTGAATGTATGTGTATATAGTTGTATTGGATGAAATACAGACCGATAGGTGATTTATAGCTAGGAATTTGTTCTATGTTGGATCTTGTGTACAAAAATGATGAATGTGATGGATCATTCAAGGTTAAATGAATAAATGTTGAAGATCCAAAAAAGTTTGGATACGGTAGTATTAGAGTTGCAAAGTGTGTATCGACGTAGATTTAGAGATTCCCAAAAAAAGAAGCGGATAGAGACTAGGGAACCAAAGCAAAGAGTATAGTAATGTTTCAGAAATTTTTTTGGTTAAGTCTAATCATTCAAAATCGAAACATTATATCATTCGGCATCGAACCATCAAATCATTCTATACGAACCAGTATGTGTCAGTACTGAATAATTGGAGGAGAGGAATTAGATATAGTTGCACTTTATGGTGAACCACTTGGTTGACTTGGAGGTAGGCATGATGCAAACTTCAGGCCAGTGATTTGGAAACATGGATCAGTCTCCACTACCAAATGATATGAAGGAGTCAACTCAAATGATCTCAATATGGACTTGGAAGAGGAATCCCCGGGGAGGCTTCAAGCTATTGGGAAGCGAGCCAAGGATTTAATATTTGGCCAAAATTTGGCTATGTATGAACCATAAGGATTGGTACCAATCGATGCCACTTTTGGCATATTGGAGTGCTTATCTGGGGGTGCATGCGCAATCGATTGCATATTGAATGGAGGCCTAGTTTAAGAGATATGGCTACTAATAATCGATACGATGATGCAGAGGAATGATGTGAGTTCTTAATTATATTACTTGAGTAATACTTTGGGCTTGACATGGGGAATTAGCAAGATAGCTTTATTACTGATATGATAAGATTTTGTGACTTTTTACAAGTCTCTAGAATGTTCCAAACTTCGATGACTCGTTGATGGGAGTTGTTATGGTGATCTAATGAAGATAAGTTTTTTGATGAGGACTTTGGATTTGGACATATGATTTGTTCTACTATAGGGATGTATGCTAGGAGATCGTTGGTAACTCAGAGGTTTCGATGTATGCCGTAAAGAGGGGGTATGTGTGGATGCAAACAAGGGTTTGTTGGTGAGTGACCCCAGGTTTGTTTATATGAATCTGTGTACCCTGGACCTTGTTGATAAGTGGGTCTAGTTCCCAACCTTTGATGCCATGTGGATTCGAATACTAAGAAACTGAGATGTTGAGTAGTCTCCAATGATTGATGTCGTCATATGAGTTATCAAATATCTGATGCACTTGAGTGAATGGTGTGAGGTTGGTTTAATAGTTGCTATGTTTTCTATGGATGCTATAAGATATAGGTTCTATCAATGTTAGTGATCTAGACACTACCATGTTGTACTTTGACTAGTAGTACACCACATGATGATAATATAATATTATCGATGTTATGTACTAACCTGTTGGATGCACGGATAGGTTAGGTGTGATTCTCCATACCTTTTATTCCTATTTACTGTAATGAATTTAATAGTATTTTGAGATTATAGATAGCTCGTACCAAATGATTGTTTGGCTGAAGGTTTTATGCTTTGCTTCTTATTATCTTGGTGCTCTTAAAAGAGTAGATTTAGGATGACAAATCTGAGGTAGCGTGGAATTGTGCAGAATAAGAGCTGGTGGCTTGCGCCTTAATATACTTAGTTTTGGAGCTTATCTACTATATTTTTGATGTGCAATCCTGTGGAGTTTTTTCAATACTATTACTTATTAGAGACAAATTCTATATGAAAATTGTTTGCTTTGATGTATAAACTCCATTCCACTTGTTTTGTATAACTGTGATGGACCGATGCACTGTTATTTTGGTTGGTTCATTATTTTGTATTTCTATCCCGCCTATTTTATATCTATGTTAATTGTAATATTTTATCCTATGCGCTATGAGATATATAACATGTTCTATTTTAGAGTTTTTAGTTTGCTTACTACAACCGCGTTATATCTACCAGGTACCATTGCAGTACACCATTTAGTCTATTTGGGTACTAGAGGTGTAAGAGGGTCATCACTATCATGAAGATGATTAGGAGCATACTTAAAAGTATGTTACGAGTTATATACAAGATATAACTAGTAATATGTTGCTTACCATTTATGGGGACTACGATTTCTTAAGCACCTTTAAGGTCGTAGTAACATGACAACTAGATCCTAACACCCACTAAAAGAATTTACGAAATTCCTATATGTGTATTAGGGTTTTTCTAGAGAAACATAAGTCTATGGAAGCCTTATGAGGTAAGTACAACAAACCATTCTAATAAGTATAAGAACATATGCAATGAAATCTAATTTACTCTAATGAATTTGCGCAGATGAAATGGAAAAATGAAGCTATTTTAAAAAAAGAAAGCACCAAGTGGCAAAAAATACAAAAACTGACAAAGGAATGTTAAAATATCATTCACATACAAAAAGATTTGGTACGCTATTGCGAATGGCCATTTAACTAAAACTAATAAAAATGCCATACCTAAACAAACTAAGGATTATGAGGATTAGCAAATAGGTTATGCACTAGCTCACTTTTATGTATTGTCCACTATGAGTATCAAACTCTAGAGGTAACATGTGAAAATGAACATTCATGTAATATTCAATCGCCTACTAAAGTTATACGGTGAACTATCTCTGCAAGGGACGAGGTATCATGGTAACTGTTTTACATAAAAGGGAGTAAAGGTTCATCAGTCCAAGGCAGTGTGCTCGATAAGATTGGATACATTGAATGGTTTGCCGAGCTTGGTACTAAACTTGATATTGAGCTTCACACCGACTTTATTCTTGGGTTATTACCTCCATAGTTTGACCAATTCATATCAAAATTTAGTAAGAACTTATTGAAGTTTACTGTCATTGAACTCCTTAATATGTTAAGGATATTGAGAGTACATTTATAACAAAACCAAGCGTGGTGCTCACTGTCAAGAATAGTGCTTCATCAAAAGGTTCAAAGAATAGATAATGTAAGTAAAAGGTGGAATAGAGAAGTCAAAGGCTCAAGAGAAAGGTGATTGTCAATTTTGCTCCAATAAGGGACATAGGAAGAAGAACTATTCAGAGTACTTAAAGACACTAAAGGGAAAACAATTGGATTCTGCACATAAAGGTACATTCATATAGAATTTTTTTTATGTATATGTGCCTCTAGTTGGATTTTAAATATTGGATCCAGAAATTATTTCTATAATTCTTACAGGGACATAGAAGCAAGAATCCCATTGTTAAAGTGAGCATGGAATTCAATTTTTTAAATGAAACCGTGTAGCTACATTCATAATGGGAGAATATCATGTGAAACTAGCGAGTGGATGGGATTTAGATTCAAATAACTTTCATCATGCACCAAATTTTATTTTTGGAATAATATTAATCTCTCGCTTGATAGAAGACGGATAAAGTTTTGTTTATGAAGAATATTAGGAATATTAGTATTGGAGATAAAACTCTTGGATTTGTTCCTTTGAATAATTGTATTCTTAATCTAAATCATGTATTTGCCATGGAAAATAATAATGCATCTAATGTTAATGATACCCATCTTTGGCACTGTAGACTAGGTCATATTAGTAAAAAAATTACTCAATGAGTTAAGAAACCAAGGGTCTTTACCATTTTTGATTCAAAATCATTTGATACTTTTGAGTCATGTCTTAAAGGTGAAATAGCTAAGCATCCATTTAGTGTGAGCAATGAATGAGTTAATGAACTCTTAAGAATCGTACATACTAATGTATGTGGTTCGTTGTCTACAGCTACCAAAGGTGGAACCTTATACTTCATATCATCAATTGATGATTTTTCTAGATATGGATATGTGTATCTTATGAAACAAAAATCAAAGGTTTATGATGAACATATTGAATATAATAATAAAATATAAAACCAATGGAATAAGAAAATAAATTTTTTGATCTGATCGAGGAGGTAAGTACATTGGATAGAAACTCCAAGAATACCTATAAGAGAATTGGGTTCTCTCTCAAGTCCCTTCTTCATATACTACAAAACACAATAGTGTGTTGAAGAGGAGAAATCAAACCTTTTTAGACATAGTTCGATTAATGATGAGTGACACTGAGATACCTCTTTCATTTTTACAGGTATGCACCAGAAAACATCGCATATGTGTTGAATAATATACCGTCTAAATATATGCCTAAGACTCCATATAAGTTATGGATTGGAAACAAACCCTACCTTAATTGCCTTAAGGTTTAGGGTTGTTTGGCTTACGCTAACAATGTAAACCCTAGTAAACTAGAAGTAAGATTAGTTTTATGTAAGTTTATAGGGTACTCATGGATACATATTCTATCATACTGAGGAGCAAAACTTTTTTTCTAGACACGTCACCTTTTTAGAAAAGGAATGTCTCTCATGAAAAATTTGTGGTAGTAAGATAGACTTGAATGAGATCCAAGGAACATTGTAGAAATCAAATACATAAACAGTCAATACCCATAGAAAGTACGTAACCTATTAGAAGGTCTAATAGGGAATCTCGCTTCCCAGAAAGATACTTCAGGTTTCTCATTAATGGCGACAACTCAGACCGTGTCATTCATGATGACCATCCCCTTCGATAGGCCTTGGAGAGTAAAGACTCTACTTTATGGATTGATGCAATGAAATCTGGGATGCACTCCATGTATAAGAACAAAGTTTGGCCTAAACCCATCAGCCTTATATAGACCTTTAAGAAAAATAATAGCATAGATGAAAAGGTCAAAATCTATAGAAAAGGTTGGTCGAAAGATTTTCATCAAATTTAAGGTGTTGATTATGATGAAACATTTTTACCAGTCACCATCCTTAAACCATTCGAATTCTACTTGCGGTTGTCGTGCACTATGACTATGAAATATGGAAAATGGACGTTAAAATGGCTATTCTAAATGTTGATTTAGAAGAAACTATTTATTTGTCGTTGCTATGGGGTTTCGATGTTAGTTGGAGTAGCGATAAGGTGTCTAAAATCTCAAGGTCGATTTACAGTCTTAACCAAACATCTCGAAGTTTGAATAAACTTGTTGATAAGGTTATCAAAAATTTTGGTTTATGTCAAAACACAAAAGAAGTGTACGCATATGATAAAGAGAAAAATGGTTCTGTAACATTCTTAGTTTTATATGTTGATGATTGGCTACCGATTAGTAATGATGCATCAATGTTGCAATCATGAAGTCTTGGTTTCTTAATAACTTCTCGGTGAAGGATTTACATGAATCATCCTATTTACTATGTGCATAGATCTATAGAGTTAGATTTAAAATAATAGTTGTACCATCCTAACTTATGTACATAGATACTGTATTAAGATGACTTAGTCTAGAAAATTCTAAGCATGGAAATATTCCAATGTAATACGAAATTGTCTTTTATAAGAACGACTCCCCATTTATGGATGAGGAAAGGCAACCAATGAGTAGGATTCCTTATGCTTCTGCAATAGGATCAATCATGTATGCCATTCCATGTACTAGGCTAGCTATCGCATTTGCACTAGGCGTAGTAAGTCAATGTCAATCTAATTTAGGAGAAAACCATTTGACGACGACCAAGCTAATCCTCAAGAATTCAAGAAATACTAATAAATTGTTTCTAACTTACATAAGCAACGAATCCTTATGTAGGGGGTATTAGAACTCAATTTTCAAAGAGATATCAATGGTAGTAGATCAGCCCTAGGGTTTGTCTCTGCTCTCAATAAAGGGGCCGTTAGTTAGTAGACTTCCAAAAAGGAAGTTGTGGATGGTTCAACCATAGAGGCTGAGTACTTCTTCTTGAACGATGCTGCAAAAGAAGCATTGTCGATACACAAATTCATTAAGAAGCCACGTGTGGTCCTAAGCACTGAAGGCTCGATGCCTATGTATCATGACAATAATGCGATAATGTAGCAACCCGCACCTTAACAGACCTGAATTTTGACTAAATCGAAACCCAAGTCCATTAGGGTATGGATCTTTGGTTTTGGTAATCTATAATAAACATAAGCATATCAGAGGGTGTTTAGTATAAACTCATAACGAAATAGAAAAATATAATAGAACATATATACTGACTGAGGCTACAACCTTGGAATCAATAGTATTTCTTGGATATCTAGTCCATTGTCAGCGCCAAGCATGAATGGGAAGACTTCACCTTCTGTAGTTGCCATCTTGCAACAGTAGCATGTCCGTCTAAATTTGTCCTATGGGATGTAATGAGGAGGGGGTCAGAACAATGTTCTGGTAATCGAAAAGTTACATACTTTACCCATAACACTAATTAATGTTAATTGATTTCTATTTAAGTGTTATGTCTGCTTTTTATAGCTAATTAGTTCAATCCTATGTGAGCGTACGATATGTCCAACCTTCTCCAAGGTATAACTATATATATGAGCTTATATATTTATATTTCTAAACGATGTACTACCCAAAAGAAAATCTCGACTACTTAATACTTCTTAAATAGGGAGGAGATAGACCCAACAACCATTTAATACCTTAACCCCAAAGAAGGCCATCGTAATGTAATCGCTAGTCAATTAGCTCTAGCTACAAAGACCGATGACCTCTAGATATGCTTTATAATTTAATTGCCATATTACCAATGCATCTCAAAAACTCATCTAAAGGTTAATTAATCCACCTATGACAAACAAACAACTAATTAATTTTGAGATCTTTACTTATCCCATACAGATTCTACTATTAGGAGCGAAGTCCATCAGGGGCATAACCTAAGTCTCTGTTGACAACCGCTCGGGACCGCTAGTTTTCATAGCCTATAAGTCAGCTCTACTACTTAAATACAGTCCACCAACAACGCTGACATAGCTGGCCATCCTCCCACAGCTGAAATCTCATTTAGGCAATCTTAATCTAAGTCAAGGAAAAATACCTATCCTGGTTACTTAATACCCCTTGTTAGAAATGAAGCGGATCCCATTCCCTACTAAATACCATCATACTTTATTTAAGACTTTTTATACAGGGAGGCGGCAGACCCAAAAGCTAATTGATAATTTCTACCCCGGGGTAAATCCATTGATATCCCTAAAGGTACGGAGCCACTTAATACTTCAAATATAAAGCGAACCCTTAGTATATTTTCCAACACCTATATGCAAATGCATATCCATTTCCTATGGATCCTATGGTTGGAGATGTCTCATGTAACGACTCGTATATTTAATAATTTTTATAACGTATTTAATTGAAATTTTAAATATTTGAATTTGGAAATAAAAATTTATATTTGGAATACATCTACTTTAACATAGCAAATGGTAAATTCTCCTTAGATAATATGGAAGTTTATTTTCTTGTGTAATTTTATTTCAATTCAAATCGGTTAAAAATTGGAGATAATAAATATTTTCCAAACCTGAATATTTTTACACAATAAATTTGTAAATCATCTTCTGAGTAAGACGTCATATTTCGTTTCACCAAATTTGGACTGATGTTTCTCCATTTATCTTATTTTCGACGGATTAGCAGCACTTTCAGTACCGATATCGAATTTTGATCGGATGATCCTTTCACTGATATCTGTATATCGTTTTGATCATCTCGTTGTGCTGATCTCAGCGACATATTCACTTCTGTGTTTCGGGGTCCGGTACACCACGAAATCAGGAAAACGATTTTGTATCGGTTTCCGTTTTAAACCTTTTGAGTTTTGTCCTTTCATCTACTTAACTGTTGAATTCAATCAGCCATTTGCCTTATTATCCCTGAAAATCGGTATGGTTTCCTAAGACCTAACCCCCCGGACACTGACATAATAAGTGGGTACCGAAAATGAGTATTATTTTTTGCAGGTACTCGGAGAAACAAAAGGAAAAGGATAGATTTTGGAATTTTAAAGAATGTTCCATACGTTTAATAGAATTACGTGCTTACAATGAAATATGGACTTCAGCAAATATGGTAAAATCTATTTTATTTTTCCTTCATAATTAATAATGAGTTTATCTCGTTATTTACAAGATATTTTATATAATTTATTATATTCCCTCATTCTTTTTGATAATGACAAAGGGGGAGAAATTCATATGTATATTAATAAAGGGAGATATTATACTTAGGGGGAGATGTTATACATAGGGGGAGCTTTCAACATATTAATATTATTTTTTATATAGAATGAATATTTTTTAAAAGTTGTATAGTTGTCATCATCAAAAAGGGGGAGAATGTTAGAACCTCAATTGTTGGATTTTAATGACAACAACTATACAATTATGACAAAGAATCTCCAAGCTAATTTGCAGGTACATAAGCATCAAAAAGAGATAATCAAATACGTTCAAAATGAAGATACACAATACAAAAGTATGAAAGAATGTACATGGAGATACAAGAAGAGATATATACGATAGAGACAAGACGAAGGTGACAAACAAAGTATTATTAGTCATAGAGTGTCGTGTCTAGAGTTTACAAATGTTAAAATCTTCTCAAAATGATATACACACTTATACATTCATATTTTAAATGAGAAATCAAGTTTTCAAAAATTGCATGGAGTGGGACTCGAACTCGGGTCACTAGTTCAGAAGGTAAGTGCTCTAACCATTTGAGTTATGATAATTTTTTATTACAGGCTAAATTCAGAAGTCTGAATAATGTCATTCAGACGTCTGAATGCTAAAATCTGAATATTGTTTCACAATATTCAGACGTCTGAATGAAAATATTCAAACGTCTGAATCAGGTCAAAAATGACCTATTTGCTTTCTGATTTGCACGTGAACGATTTCAGAAGTCTAAATTCTATTTTTCAGACGTCTGAATTCCTATAACGGCTATATTTCTGAACAAACATTTCTCTTCTATAAAGAGATACGACTTTTAATCAACAGGTATGATCATATACTTTCATGATATCTATTCATGAACAATTTCACCTTTTTATAATCTATATAAACATGTTAGAATCATCAGTTTTATTCACCTAATCGATCTAACTCTTTCTATTCTTAATCTACATTGATTCTAACACACCCTTGTGCATTCAAGTTCATACAAAATCATTAATTTACTTCCATATTCTTCACATACACACATATATATCAAAAGGAGAAGATTATAGGAAGGTTGTACTATCAAGAGACAAATCCGTGTTATCAAGAACACACTGTGTCAAATACTCTTTGTATAAGTTGAAGTCCTGTTCTGCTGTTCAGGCGAGTGAAGTCCTCTTCGGCTGTTGAGGCGAAATCCTGTTCTGTTGCTCAGGTCCCTGTTCGGCTGCTCAGGGGATGTATAGACCTGTTCCTCCGGGTTAAGTGAGGGTTGTTGTTTTAGTGAAATTCAAGGAGTCTGGGACTGGACGTAGAACGGGAAGTTCAAACCAGTATAAAAATTCCTGGCGTGCTTGTTTTTTATTTTACTTATTCACATTGCTATAGTATCTTAGTTTATTTCCGCACTAGTATAGTATAATTCCATATAGAACGATCCGCACCGTCTTTTCATTTGGTATCAGTGCCTGGAATTTTATCGATCGTCACAACATCATAGAATAATGGCCAGAAATGATCCAGTCGAAATACAACAGGCAAATCCCTGTCAAAGCCACCAGTGAAGACTACAAAAAGGTACTTTCTGATTTACAAATTTTAGTAAAAGATAATAATGAATTAGTTAGTGTAAGCAATAAGATTTCAAAGCTTAATTTTATTATTTTAGAAAAGATGAAATCTGTTGAACTTGAAAATGAGAAGTTAGATTTAGAAAATCAACTTGGTGTTTTAAAGAATAATTTTGAGGCTCTTACAGATTTTCTAGATGAACAAAACACCATATTTGAGAAAGAGAGAGAAAAATTTTCAAAAGAAATTTTTGATTTGAAAAGACAAAATGATTTATTACAATCCTCTTTAGATAATTCAGAATCTCAAAATTTCCTTCTCAAAATTGAAAACTGTACGTTAAAAAACAAGAATACTGAATTAAATGAGAAAATTGATATTTTAAATAATAGTAATATTTCTTTTGAAAATAATAATTGTCACTTTAAAGCTAAATTTGATAAACTTAACACTGAAGTCACAAAATTTAATAAAGGTCAAAACGATTTAAACATGATTTTATCCAGTTCTAGACCGTTACATGATAAAAGTGGTTTTGGATATAATAAAATTGATCGTAGAATTAGCACTAGATATGCTTTCATGTATAGTAAAAATGTTAGTGCTAGTACTAAATTTCGTGTAAAGTGTAAATCCAATTTTTATAGAAATTCAAATACCGCTATAACCAATAATGTTTATAATTTCTCTAGAAGTACAAAATCATTGAACAGAAATATGAATAAAAATTATCTAAGTATTTGGGTTCCTATTAATTGGAAAAATAAAGAAAAATACATTGATGATTATTTTGATATGGTAGTTAATAATGAAAATTATATTTATAAAGGTTCAACCACACACAAATGGGTATGGTTTCCTAAGACCTAACCCCCCGGACCCTAACATAATAAGTGGGTACCGAAAATGGTTATTATTTTTTGCAGGTACTCGGAGAAACAAAAGGAAAAGGATAGATTTTGGAATTTTAAACAATGTTCCATATGTTTAATAGAATTACGTGCTTACAATAAAATATGGACTTCAGCAAATATGGTAAAATCTATTTTATTTTTCCTTCATAATTAATAATGAGTTTATCTCGTTATTTACAAGATATTTTATATAATTTATTATATTCCCTCATTCTTTTTGATAATGACAAAGGGGGAGAAATTCATATGCATATTAATAAAGGGAGATATTAAACTTAGGGGGAGATGTTATACTTAGGGGGAGCTTTCAACATATTAATATTATTTTTTATATAGAATGAATATTTTTTAAAAATTGTATAGTTGTCATCATCAAAAAGGGGGAGAATGTTAGAACCTCAATTGTTGGATTTTAATGACAACAACTATACAATTATGTCAAAGAATCTCTAAGCTAATTTGCAGGTACATAAGCATCAAAAAGAGATAATCAAATACGTTCAAAATGAAGATACATAGTACAAAAGTATGAAAGAATGTACATGGAGATACAAGAAGAAATATATACGATAGAGACAAGACGAAGGTGACAAACAAAGTATTATTAGTCAAAGAGTGTCGTGTCTAGAGTTTACAAATGTTAAAATCTTCTCAAAATGATATACACACTTGTACATTCATATTTTAAATGAAAAATCAAGTTTTCAAAAATTGCATGGAGCGGGACTCGAACCCGGGTCACTAGTTCAGAAGGAAAGTGCTCTAACCATTTAAGCTATGATAATTTTTTGTTACATGCTCAATTCAGACGTCTGAATAATGTCATTCATACGTCTGAATGCTGAAACCTGAATATTGTTTCACAATATTCAGACATGTGAATGAAAATATTCAGACGTCCGAATAAGGTCAAAAATGACCTATTTGCTTTCTGATTTGCCCGTGAACGATTTCAGAAGTCTGAATTCTATTTTTCAAACGTCTGAATTCCTATAACGGCTATATTTATGAATAGACATTTCTCTTCCATAAAGAGATACGACTTTTAATCAACAGGTATGTTCATATAATTTCATGATATCTATTCACGAACAATTGCACCTTTTTATAATCTATATAAACATGTTAGAATCATTAGTTTTATACACCTAATCGATCTAAATCTTTCTATTCTTAATCTACTTTGCTTCTAACACACTCTTGTGCATTCAAGTTCATACAAAATCATTCATTTACTTCCATATTATTCACATACACACATATATATCAAAAGGAGAAGATTATAGGAAGGTTGTACTATCAAGAGACAAATCCGTGTTATCAAGAACACACTGTGTCAAATACTCTCTGTATAAGTTGAAGTCATGTTCTGTTGTTCAGGCGAGTGAAGTACTCTTCGGCTGTTGAGGCGAAATCCTGTTCTGTTGCTCAAGTTGCTGTTCGGCTGCACAGGGGTTGTATAGACCTGTTCCTCCGGGTTAAGTGAGGGTTGTTGTTTTAGTGAAATTGCAGAAGGAGTCTGGGACTTGACGTAGAACGGGAAGTTCGAACCAGTATAAAAATTCCTGGTGTGTTTGTTTTTTATTTTACTTATTCACATTGCTATAGTATCTTAGTTTATTTTCGCACTAGTATAGTATAATTCCATATAGCACGATCCGCACAGTCTTTTCATATATAAGTTTATAAAGTTATTTATATATAATACAAGTTATTTCATTTATAACATGTTGTTATATATAGTCAATAAAGTATTTTAATATTTCCTTTTCTGTTGTATATATATATATATATCAATATGTAGAGGTTTATATTTTTTTGTATATAATAGGCTGTTATATGAATTTTCTTTTAGATGAAGTTGTTTATAATGCATATTTATACAGTGTATACGTGTATGTTTATATAAATCATTGTTTACCACAACTTATATTAGTTTATATATATAAGTATATATGGATTCTACTTTAAAATGTAAGGTCGGGTAGTTTATATATATAAGTATGTTATATCTATGTTTCGAAATTTGGCTTACTGCCTTGCTTTATGTATATATTTATTAACAACAATGGTTTTTCAAAAGTATGGGTTTGATATAAAAATATATCTAAAGTGAAGGCAAATATTATATGTGTGTGCAGTATATAAGCTTATAGTATATCATTATATATTGTGTTATTGCTATTAAATGTTTTATATAGTATATACATAGGTCAGCTGAAGGTTTTAACGTTAGTTTATAGGCATATGTGTTCTGTTTTTTATATAATGCATATAAAGTTATTAAAAAAATATAAGTCTTTGTATAATTGTTTGTGTATATATATACAGGTAACTGTTGTATATATTATATATATTAATTTATATGTTTGATTATAGTAGTTTTGGGTCTGCCAGTAAATGTTGTTAGTTTATAACATGGAGTATATATAAGTTATATTACTTGTATATTAGATATATATATATCTTTGTGTTTATGTGGCAGTTTATAGATGGTTAAAAGTGTGCAGATTTTTTTAATTTTATTTTAGTTTGATTTTAAGATCTGTATATAAGTCTATTATATATAGGTCACATTATTATATATAGTATTATGCTGGTTTGTATATTGTTTAAGTATTATAGTTTGTTTTATAGTCAAACTTATATACCTTAAAAATTATTAGTATGATAGTTACATGATCTGTTTAGTTGAAATATACTTTATATTTGAATTTTATGTTAGTTTATAAAGATATAGGTTTAAATTAAATAGTGATTTTTAAAGTATATAGGTATATATGTTATAATAATATTGGTTTTTAAATTGTATATATAAGGCTGGATAAAGTATAAGTTCATATTTGTGTGTCTATATATATATATATATATATATAAGTATCTTGCATTTTTAAATATGGATATATTTTTATTTTATATATTTTTATGAATATTGTTTCAAATATATTATCCGTCTATCAAGCTAATTCGTTTTGATTTCGTCAATTCCTATTTATCAGCTTTGTCCGTCGTGCCTGTTTTCTTCATCAAATCGTGTCCATCTGGCATTGCTTTGGAATTCATAGTTCATTTCCTTGTCAAAATCTATCTAGCCTCGAAAGGTGAGAAATCACTCACGATTAACGTTCTTACATTTATTAAATTCGATTTCAATTGAAACAACAATTGAATTATGCTGCGGTTAGTGATCTAAATTGTTATATATGCATTTATATGTAATTGTTCACCTGTGGGATATGACACCATATCCTGTTGTTTATATTATTATTTTTTACCACTGATGATATATGCCTGTTGTTATATGTTATATTTTATTTTATATATGTTCTCACTCTGCAAGTTCCCTGTTAGTTTAGGATTCCCTATGAGTTGAAATGATACATACCCGAACGATCTGTAGAATAGGTGAAAGTCGTTATGGGTTGAAATGATAATCCCAAGTGATTTTCATGTGAATTGAACTTGGGATTGCGAGTTGAAATGATATATACCCGTATATATTTAAATTGCGGGTTGAAATGATAAATATCTGTATCACTTGACCATAGGATAGAAAATTTTATACAGACATCGTTGGTCTGTATATATAAATATTTTAAAATGATTTCTATGGTTTTGAAAGGAAGTATATATGGTTTTATTTAAATTTGAAAATATTTTGTATATGAATAAGTTTAAATACAAAATAGAATAATTATAAGCTTTAAATTTAGTCTAGTTCGATTTAAGTAAAATACAATATGTTTAAGTATTTATTTAAAAATTTTATTTAAAAAAATAGATTTTTATAATGATTCTATATGTTAAGGTTGGAAAGATAAATTTGGATTTATTCGAAATTGTATTTAATTAAGAATTTTGTTTAATTAAATCGATTTGAAACTAATTGAATTTAAGGGTTTTAAGATGTGATTTTATAACTTGATTTTGAATTAAAGTGATCAAATGGATATTTCAAGTTTTAAATAAATCGAAGGAAATATTTAGTTTAATGTAATTTAAGGTTATTTAAATGATAATGGATTTATTAAGTGAATATTTCAAAACTAAATAATAATGAAGTTAAAATAAGATATATATGAAATTATCAATTTAGTTTTGAAAGTGCTATAATTTGGAAATATATATATATTTGGAATGGAAATGATATTTTGGTTTTGAAGTATAAATTATTTTGAAATGACCATGGTGTTATAATGACGTTTGGTTGTTAATAGTGTATATTTCTACATAGTAGATAGTTCGACGGATCCTTAGAGGATGGTTATCCCAAACATCCTTTAAGTTACTTGTATTTCAGTTAATACTTCACTTGAGTTGGATTTATTGATATAAGAATGTTAATCCTGACTCAAGTGTTTCATGTTTTGTTTTACGCTAGGGTCAGACTGAGTGATACAGCAATTGAGACTCACCTTTGGAGTTTGGAGCTTCGCATGGAGATCCAACTATCGATTCACCTTTCAGTCATTCAGTTAATTCCAGTGATGTATTCAAATTTTGTTATTTGACTATTGTATCAAGACTTTGTTATTGTGGTAGCTTCATGAACTACTATTTATTAATCTATTCCGCTGCATTCTGTTATAATACTCTATGTCTGTGGTTCTGTGATTATTTTATTTACTGTATATGCTGAGTTTTGCCAAATTATAAATTAACAATATGATATTTTGAGCAATTCAAGTCCGACATGTGTGGATGTGAATGGTTGAAAATATCGGGTCGTTATAGTTGGTATCGGAGCTCTGGTTTTAAGCAAACTTAGCATATGTAGTAGATTTAATTACAGAATTACTTTCGTTGGTGTTTGAATCTTTTCCTCTTTGATTTGGTTTCCTTTGAATTTTGAAACGCTCCCACTTGTTCTGAAATCCATTCTTGTCTCCCTCTATTTGTATTCTTTTTATTCTGGAGCATCCCATAACTCCACTTCGAATGATCTCTATAAAAATCGGCGATCCCGCCAATCTTTGAATGATTTGTAACGGGGAGAAACTCCTTTACAATTGGCATTGATTCACCGGAGACTTCTATACCCTCGGTTTAAATTGTGCTATCTTTTGCTATGCTGAATTTTATCTCTGGCGATCGAATGTAGATTTGCCTTAGAATTCTGCATCGATCATATTCCCGAAGTCACGGTTGACCCGGTTAAGGTCCCCCGCAATTAATATAAGTATATCCATCTTCTATTTTGTAATTTAATCATCTCATCTTCATTTGAGCCTATCTTCGAATCAGGATTCTATTTTTGACTAGTGTCCCTGTAATTTGAATCTTTATCCTTGTTTGGAATCCTTTCTTGAATCATCCTTTGAAAAATCATGTTTGTTTGTATTTTAGAAATTGTTTTATATATTGAAATTATTATTTTGATAAGTATGATTATATTTTATATATAAAAGTGAAAATGTTTTCGATAAGGATTATACACCTTTTAAAAAACGAGAATTTGAAGTTTCGAAAGGATTTGAATTTTGAAAATTATATAAGAAACTGATTTATAAAAAAAATGATTTATAACTAAAGGGTTTTAAACTGGAAATTTGAGAGATTGAATTCCGGTATTTTGAAATTGGTTTTAAGAGTTTGAAAATATATAATAATATGATTTGAAAGTATTTTCCGAATAAGAAACGTTTCAAATGACTTCAAATGAGGTTCAATGATTTCAAAGAAATTTCAAAGAATTTTTCAAGAAAATAGAAGTCCAGAACCCACTTATGTCGCTGGAGGATAATTTCGGTGATGAGTGCATGCATCATCGCCATTGATTTTCAAGTTTCAGAATGAGGGAGAGGCCACTTTAGTAGCTTTGCTATGCGATTGATTTTGTGAAACCAATTTTGATTTCAAATTCCGAAGTATGAATTGATATTCGAAAGATATATGTATACATATTTGAAACGATTTGAAGTGAGTCGGTGTTCAGTCCTCGAGTTTCGAATTTGATTTGGTATAATCCTATCTTTTGAAATTGATTTACTGATTGGTTGCTGATTTCCAACTCTTGGATTGAAAATTTGATTTCTCTGAATATTTTGAATGTTCGAACACTTCCAAATCGAGGTTTAATTTTCAAAGCTAAGTAATTTCGAAAAGTATAAATTATTTGATAAAGTACATAAGTTTAGTTTTGTATGTTTAAGTATGAAGTAATATGATTTAAATAAGTTTGGAACCGTTTTGTTAAGAAAATGAATAAGACTATTTTGAATTATACTAATATAAAATTTAGTTTTAAATATTTTAACTTAGTAACATCTTTTATAAAACTATATACATATATAGAATAATAATTTTCAAAAGATAAATTGGATCTTTCAAATAGAAATAAATAGTTTAAAGGTTTTAAAGGGATGGTTATAAACTTGGTAATCATTTTGGGTATAATTGATTTTGAGAAAAATATTAGATTTCAAAAATAGACTAGGATTTAAAACCCAATATTTATATGATGATTTTGGAAATGAATTTTTCTAACCTAAATTATGTTGATTTGGAAACTAGGATTATTTTCTAAACCTATTATTTTGGAAACTTTGAAACTGAAGATATTTAATTTGGAAGAAATAATTTGGTGAAATCGTATATGATTTTGAAACAGAACTGATATTGAAACGAATTGAAATGGAGAACCTTATTCTACTAAATACTTGATTTGAGAGTTATCGAACTTATATACAATTGATTTGTATAAGTATGAAGTTGATTCGAAAATTGTTGATTTGGAAAGGTACTCAATTTGAAAAGCGAAATCTTATATAATCGAAGTCTATATAAGTGTGATTTGATATACTATTGATTTTGGAAAGTATTTGATTTGAAAATGAAATCATATATATATAATTGACTTTATATAAGTATGATATTTGAATTTATTTGAAAGGGTACTATATGCTACATATTTTCAAAGTAAAGATATGGAAAGTGCCTTCTGCTTGATATCCTCTTTGTGGCCACATTTTGGATTCATTCTATCGATATTATTCTCTTTGATTTGCGTTTTCTGGATATGATACTCGAGTGTCCTTCAAATTCCATGGAGTTACCCATGGTCTTACGAACTCGACTGCATAGCGTAATTCGCAGAGCCGTGATGGCTTACGGGTACGGATGTTTCCTGGGGGATCCAGGCGTAACCATTATGTATCTGCGATCTATGGTCGTTTTAGTAGCGTAATCCGCAAGGCAGAGATTGCTTAAAGGGTACGGATGTTTCATGGGGGATCCAGGCGTAACCATTGTGTATCCGCGGTCTATGGGTTTTTTTTGGTTATCATGGCGAAATTCGCAAGGCAGTGATTGCTTAAAAGGTATGGATGTTTCTTGGGGGACCCAGGCGTAACCATTGTGTATCTACGATCCATGATTCAATTCGGTTGATTTGTTTCGATTGTACTTTCCATATAGGTTTTGAAGGTTTTTCGAGTATTTTCACTGGGTGTTGAAACAGGTCTACTAAGTACTTGTAGAATTCTAGCTTTGCGCTTGATCAACACATAGCCAGAGTCTGCGAGAACGAGGATAAACCTGTTAAGACATCGAGTTATAAAAATATTTTGATAAAGTATTATATAAAGGATATTTTGATCATTTTTCTTCTAAATACTTTAAAATGTTTTAAATACTGTCTATTTATGTACAGCTTGGTTTATAAATTGGTTTGAAATTTAAGTGAATAAAAATTAAGAATTTGAGAATTTAAATTTCCGGTGATTCCAAACTTTGGTTTTAAAGCTTTAAAGGGTATATTATTTAAAGTATTTTCAAATAGAAATGGTTTTCAAAGAATTTTAAATGTTTAAATTATTGCTCTTATCTTTTGTCGTTGGAAAATAATTTCGGTGATGGCGGTCTCATCATCGACATTCATTTCCGAGTTTCGAAGTGGAGAATCCAATTCGTAGCTTTGCTACACTTTTGTTTTGGAAAATAAATTGATTTTATGGCTTGATTTATAAAATATAATGGTATATGATTATTTTGATATGTATAATATATATATGTATATATTTATCTCTAAATTGTTTGAAGTTAATCGAAAATTTAATTCTTAAATTTATGTTAACGGGTGTTTTCAATTATAAAATGAAATCAAAATTTTGAATAATTATTTAAACTTGAAATGATTGAATTTGGAAATTTTACTTTTATAACACTCAATTACATTTCCGATATAACTTACCTAAAGCATTGAGAAGCTGAATATGTAATTGAATAATTTATAAAGTAAAATGATGTTAAGGGAATTTATAAATAAACTTGAGTGATTATAATAAATGTTTAAACACTTAATTTATAATTTGTAGAAATGTTAATTAAGATAAATAGAATAATAGGATAATGAATAGATAAATATGAATTTAGAAATAATTAAGTGAATTTTAGTGAAATTGATTTAAGTGAAATAAATAGATTAAATAAATAAGATAGATAAAATAAATTATGTTTTGAAGGAATATATAAATTGAAATTAAATCAACCTAATGAAATACCTTGAATTTAAAATAAAATATTGAATATCAATTAATTTAAATTGAAATTTATATGGTTTAAATTAATTGGTTATTTGTATTTCAACCTATTTTTCTTTCTAGTTGTTTCTACTCTCCTACCTCGTTCCTTTTTGGGGAAGAAAAGTTTTTAGTATGGGAGAGTGTAACGACCCGTATATTTAATAATTTTTATAACGTATTTAATTGAAATTTTGTCAAATTTTAAATATTTGAATTTGGAAATAAAAATTTATATTTGGAATACGTCTACTTTAACATAGCAAATGGTAAATTCTCATCAGATAATATGGATGTTTATTTTCTTGTGCAATTTTATTTCAATTCAAATCAGTTAAAAATTGGTGATAATAAATATTTTCCAAACCTGAATATTTTTACACAATAAATTTGTAAATCATCTTCTAAGTAAGACGTCATATTTTGTTTCTCCAAATTTGGACCGTTGTTGCTCCGTTTATCTTATTTTCGACAAATTAGCAGCATTTTCGGTACCGATATCGACTTTTGATCGGATGATCCTATCACTGATATTTGTATATCGTTTTGATCGTCTCATCGTGCTGATCTCAGCGGCATATTCACTTCTGTGTTTCAGGGTCCGGTACACCACGAAATCAGGAAAACGATTTAGTTTTGTCCTTTCATCTACTTAACTGTTGAATTCAATCAGCCATTTGCCTTTTTATATCCCTGAAAATCGGTTTGGACGTTTGGCTATCCCAATGTTTCGTTTTATTTTGGGTTTATTCATTTTAAATCCATTCGTTGCTTTTGGAAAAGTGAACAGTTTATATGTACATGGCAAATCAAAGCAAAACATATATATTGAAATTCTCACTGAAGCATGCTTTATTCATTCACTTGTATCCACGCCTATTCGCATCTCCCCTCCTCCTTCGATCTGCTCCTCCCTCTCCCATGTTTGCAATCACCCCCTAGCCTCGGCCATGGCAGCAGCAAGCCACCTCCCCATCAGTCGACAGCCTCATAACCTTCCTCGAAATTGCCGCAACCCAAACCGAGCAACAGACGTTCCCCTCCCTCTCTTTCTCCTCAACATCGAACCACATCACACAGCAACCTCCGCCACTTCGTGCCTCCTCCACCTACTGGCCAAACAGCTGTTGTCTTCCTCCTTTGTGCATCTATATAGGTGTGTATATATATATATATTTGTATATATATATATTAGTTTATATATATAAGTTTATAAAGTTATTTATATATACAAGTTATTTCATTTATAACATGCTGTTATATATAGTCAATAAAGTATTTTAATATTTCCTTTTCTGTTGTATATATATATATCAATATGTAGAGTTTTATATTTTGTTGTATATAATAGGCCGTTATATGAATTTGCTTTTAGATGAAGTTGTTTATAACGCATATTTATACAGTGTATACGTGTATGTTTATATAAATCATTGTTTACCACAGCTTATATTAGTTTATATATATAAGTATATATGGATTCTACTTTAAAATGTAAGGTCAGGTAGTTTATATATATAAGTATGTTATATCTATGTTTCAAAATTTGGCTTACTCTCTTGCTTTATGTATATATTTATTAACAATAATGATTTTTTAAAAGTATCGGTTTAATATAAAAATATATATAAAGTGAAGGCAAATATTATATGTGTGTGCAGTATATAAGCTTATAGTATATCATTATATATTGTGTTATTGCTATTAAATGTATTATATAGTATATACATAGGTCAGCTGAAGGTTTTAATGTTAGTTTATAGGCATATGAGTTCTGATTTATATAACGTATATAATGTTATAAAAAAATATAAGTCTTTGTACAATTGTTTGTGTGTGTGTGTGTATATATACAGGTAATTGTTGTATATATTATATATATTAATTTATATGTTTGATTATAGTAGTTTTGGGTCTGCCAGTAAATGTTGTTAGTTTATAACATGGAGTATATATAAGTTATATTACTTGTATATTAGATATATATATATATATATCTTTGTGTTTATGTGGCAGTTTATAGATGGTTAAAAGTGTGCAGATTTTTTTAATTTTATTTTAGTTTGATTTTAAGATCTGTATATAAGTCTATTATATATAGGTTACATTATTATATATAGTATTATGCTGGTTTGTATATTGTTTAAGTATTATAGTTTGTTTTACAGTCAAACTTATATATCTTAAAAATTATTGGTATGATAGTTACATGATCTGTTTAGTTGAAATATACTTTATATTTGAATTTTATGTTAGTTTATAAAGATATAGGTTTAAATTAAATAGTGATTTTTAAAGTATATAGGTATATATGTTATAATAATATTGGTTTTTAAATTGTATATATAAGGCTGGATAATGTATAAGTTCATATTTGTGTATATGTATATGTATATGTATTTATATATATATATAAGTATCTTGCATTTTTAAATATGGATATATTTTTATTTTATATATTGTTATGAGTATTGTTTCAAAATATATTATCCGTCTATCAAGCTAATTCGTTTTGATTTTGTCAATTCCTATTTATCAGCTTTGTCCGTCGTGCCTGTTTTCTTCATCAAATCGTGTCCATCTAGCATTGCTTTGGAATTCGTAGCTCATTTCCTTGTCAAAATCTATCTAGCCTCGAAAGGTGAGCAATCACTTACGATTAACGTTCTTACATTTATTAAATTCGATTTCAATTGAAACGACAATTGAAATATGCTACGGTTAGTTATTTAAATTGTTATATATGCATTTATATGTAATTGTTCACCTGTGGGATATGACACCATATCCTGTTGTTTATATTATTATTATTTTACCACTGATGATATATGCCTGTTGTTATATATTTTATTTTATTTTATATATGTTCTCACTCTGCAAGTTCCCTCTTAGTTTAGGATTCCCCATGGGTTGAAATGATACATACCCGAACGATCTGTAGAATAGGAGAAAGTCGTTATGGGTTGAAATGATAATCCCAAGCGATTTTCATGTGAATTGAATTTGGGATTACGGGTTGAAATGATATATACCCGTATATATTTAAATTGCGGGTTGAAATGATAAATATCTGTATCACTTGACCATAGGATAGAAAATTTTATACAGACACTATATATAAATATTTTAAAATGATTTCTATGGTTTTGAAAGGAAGTATATATAGTTTTATTTAAATTTGAAAATATAATGTATATGAATAAGTTTTAATACAAAATAGAATAATAATAAGCTTTAAATTTAGTCAAGTTTGATTTAAGTAAAATACAATATGTTTAAGTATTTATTTAAAAAAAAATTAAAAAAAATAGATTTTTATAATGATTCTATATGTTAAGGTTGGAAAGATAAATTTGGATTTATTCGAAATTGTATTTAATTAAGAATTTTGTTTAATTAAATAGATTTGAAACTTATTGAATTTGAGGGTTTTAAGATATGATTTTATAACTTGATTTTGATTTAAAGTGATTAAATGGATATTTCAAGTTTTAAATAAATCGAAGGAAATATTTAGTTTAATGTAATTTAAGGTTATTTAAATGATAATGGATTTATTAAGTGAATATTTCAAAACTAAATAATAATGAAGTTAAAATAAGATATATATGAAAATATCAAATTAGTTTTGAAAGTGCTATAATTTGGAAATATATATATTTGGAATGGAAATGATATTTTGGTTTTGAAGTATAAATTATTTTGAAATGACCACGGTGTTATAATGACGTTTGGTTGTTAATAGCGTATATTTCTACATAGTAGATAGTTCCATGGATCCTTAGAGGATGATTATCCCAAACATCCTTTAAGTTACTTGTATTTCAGTTGATACTTCACTTGAGTTGGGTTTATTGATATAAGAATGTTAATCCTAACTCGATTGTTTATGTTTTGCTTTACGCTCGGGTCAGATTGAGTGATACAGCAATTGAGACTCACCTTTGGAGTTTGGAGCTTCTCTTGGAGATCCAACTATCGATTCACCTTTCAGTCATTAAGTTGATTCCAGTGATGTATTCAAATTTTGTTATTTGACTATTGTATTCGAGACTTTGTTATTGTAGTAGCTTCATGAACTACTATTTATTAATCTATTCCGCTGCATTCTGTTATAATACTCTGTGTCTGTGGTTCTGTGATTATTTTATTTACTGTATATGCTGAGTTTTGCCAAATTATAAATTAACAATCTGATATTTTGAGCAATTCAAGTCCGACATGTGTGGATGCAAATGGTTGAAAATATCGGGTCGTTACATCCCACATCAGTAGTATGTATACACAGCTGATGGTAGCCTCTAGGTAAATGGTAGACTTCTATTGTGTAACTCTATTGACCTCGCAATCTAACACACCAAACCAATTATCTAGGCCTAAATATTGAGCTAGGCCCACTAATTCATGCTCATCCTAACATATTATTGAGGCTATAATATTCCTACCATGAAAATTATAATGCCTCTTAGTAATTTAATCCTATCTTATATGCTTATTACGTATATTCTCTATTTCCCTCTTATGTCCCTATAAATGTCAATTGTTCGTAATAAAGGTCATCATTATTCTAATTGGACAATCACTAATGACATTTATTTATTCGTTCTAATTCAACCTCTTATGCCTATTTCACTTCCCCATTAATTTCATATTAAATTATTTAATCAATCCCATTAATCGCATTTATGTCCCTATTTAATTCGTATAACTTCCTATTAACTGCACATTTATTGTCCTATTATTTTGCTTACTCGTAAAATTTGGAGTTACTATCCCTTTTTCATTTCAACCTCCTAACCTAATATTTACTATGCTGCTAATGACAAGTTATCCTAATTATAAATAATACGAACATCGACGTAGTTTTTTCTACATATATATATATATATATATTTTAAATCAGTATGTGCGGTTATACGTTTATGTATATATGTGTGTATTATTATTCTTAACACATTAATATCCATGCTTAGGAATTCCAGAACATACACTTATATGTGCATTCTATGAAGAACATTAATTTTCACATTTTAATTTATTAGAGCTACCTTCCCAAAAAAGATTACTATTATAATTTTTCATAAATTACCCAAAAGTGAAGCTTTTTTGCTTCGTTTGAAATTAAAAGGAATTAGCTCTTTTCTTTTGTTGAAATAGACAGTGTGAACTACGGAGAAGAATAACCGTACATTACACATCCTTTTCCTTTATATATTCCTTATTATTTCAAACGTCGCACTTTTTATACATAGTTGTGGAATTAGATAACTTATGGAAATTACATGGAAATATATACAACTAAATTGTACCTACAGTGCTCCCAATAAATTAAAACATAGAAATTCACATACTAAGACAAATTAGGGCAATCTAAATTAACTCTAACAATTTACAACTTAATTATCGTAAATCTTGAGTAAATCATGCAATCTTATCAACATTCTAGTCTAACAAATTTAAGGACTGATTTCTAAATTTTCAGATTATGGTGTAAATATAATTCCTATTCCAATTACATTACTTACAGAATATGTAAGCACATTTCAGTTGAATACATTCTTTCTATGCCTACAACTTCAAAGATCTTACATGGGCATAATAATTAAATAATAAAAGTCAACGATACAATTTCAATGTTATTAATAAGTCATATAATTTCTCACTCGCCTATCTAACTTTTCAAACCTATCAAATCTAAATTAATCCTTTAATTGACTCATTTTCCTTTCTAAATTAAAAGAATATGTATAGCAATATATATATATATATATATATAATAGAATTATAAATCTAAGAAGAGATTTGGGATTAAGGGGAATATCGATTTATAATTATAGAAATTACCTTTTTCCGCAGTATCGATTGGCTGCTTTTCTTCTTCTCTTTTATTTTTTTCCCTTCTCTAATTAGATTATATATAATATAATATTTTATAATTAATAGAAATAGTGGGGAAGAGAAAATGGTAGAGCTTCACTCCTTTGATCGTAAAATATGAGAAGAAAAGTGAGGTGTTATGCCTGCATTTATAGGCACTCGAATTAATGGTATCCGTTAGATTTAAATTAATTAAATCTGGGCCATTTGTTGAAGGTTCAATCCTAGCCGTCATAGTTCAGCCCATCGACCGCTTCCCTATAGGTGGTCGACTGCTAGTGGTCGATCGGCCCAAATAGGGGGGATCGACTGGTTGGGGTCCACAGGGTTAATATAATTTATTTACTTTTTATTCCTGTTTATACACTTTCATTCCAAAAACATCAAACACTAATAACTTCTTCGTTTGAGTTCTGTTCGCAGAATTCGAAATGTGAAAGTTGCTTAGAAAATTGCCGCGAACATAATGTTGCAAGTTTCATAGCCAAATTCTGACATTTGCTCAAATTCTATTTTTGAGTCTTAGTAATTATTTAATAATTATCGTTAATTTTACCGAGTTTTATACTCTTTCCCTTTAAAAGAATTTCGTCCCTGAAATACCACAAGGGTTGAATCATGTAACATAGTGTGCAACCATTCTAAATTATCCAACCAATTAGTGTACAACAAATTTAATAGCCAAACGTTTACAAATGTATGATGTATCACAAGATATATGAGATGCATATTGAATAATTCTTAATCGGGGCCTACAATATGAATACATTCTATTAAAAACATTTTGAAACTATGAAGCAAATAACCTGCATACTGGTAGTTCTATATCTATGCAAGTTTTCAAAAATAAAAAACCATTGCTTTCATACAACAATTTCACAATCCTAATAATAGGAGTATTGTTCATGTTTGATGACTAATTTTCTATCGGTTTAGAAAATAGCCAAAAATTTTAAACTAAAAATTAACCGCAAGCGCATGGCATACAATTTTAGTACGTGGCCAGTACGGGTCGATCCGTAGGGAATTATATAGATTTTAAATTTTCTATTCAATCAAATTACACCAAGAGTTGAAGTTTTGATTAGCTATGAAAAATGTAAATAAAAAGCTAGAAGAAAAAGTGATGGATAATAGGAGAATAGAAAAAAATTTAGAGGCAATTCCACTCTCATATTTTTATAAATCAACACTAAAATGATCTATGATCTCTATTTTTGATATTAAGTGGAATTAGTGATGTATTTATCATAAGTATGGTTTATTTATGTTTTTGATTAACATAACTTAAACCATCAAACTATAGTACAAAACCAAAGCCACTTATCAATTCTCATGAAAACGAAGTCAAAGCAAAAGCTATTTTAAGTATGATCTATTTACTATTTTATTTAGTAACATACATCATCAAATTTTGTTTCTACCTTATTTTCATAATCAAAAATCAATTAGTAAAATAATGATGTAAATTGTGTTTATGTTTGAATAAGAATAGCATTTTGTAAATACAACATAGGCTATCAAATTCATTTTTATAAACTTACATCAACATTTACTTCTCATGAAGCATAAAAGAGACCATAAATCACAAGAAATTTTGAATTTACATAATATTCATTACCCCTAAATTAGACGGGTTTAGCTACTCATTTGTAATATCAAATCAACACATGTAAATTTCAACATTTTAAAGCAAGAAAAAAAAAGTAAGAGCTAATGAAAATGGAATAAAAATGAACTAAGCTACTTGCATAAAAATAAAATAAAATTAAGTGCATAAAAGAGGAAGCTAATCTACTAACATTAAAATGAAGAAAGCATAAAAATGAACATAAAATAAAAGAGCATGTAAAACAGAAAGAGGCTTAGGAAGCCATTTTATTCCTCATTTGATTTGAAGCTGCAACTTGCATTCTACTGATAAGTAAATAAAAGTGAAGAAGATCATTTACATGTACATAAGAAGGCTATTTATACATGCACAAAACCTTAATCCAATTTTTATGGAGCTTCCCAAAATACCCTTTAGGAAGTGTGGCCACCAAGTAATCATTAGTCTCTAATTAATCCATCATCAAGTATGCATGAAACTTTAACCTCCACTAACTTGTCCATTAGCTTCTAATTGTAGATTAAGGTAAGTGGGTAGGTGGGGTCCTCCATGATGCATGGTTTGGATTATTTCCATCTTCATTCCTTTGTTTCCCTCCTGATGCATGCATATCTTCATGAAAACACCTTTATATTACCATCCAAAATTCCTATAATTAAAAGGAAAATGTGCAAATAAATATTCTCAAAATTAATTCATGCATAAAATTACTATTTTACCCCCACATTAATGTATGAATGATGACTTGAAAGCATATTTGAAATTTGGTTTTAAACATGTAAAAATACTGTAATATCCCAGAAATTTTAACAATATCAATTTAATAATCTGTTAAATAATTAAATTGATATGGATAATCTTTGATAATAAGATTTGAATTTAATTTAATAATCTGATTAAATTAGTATTTAATCGATGATTTTATCTTTTAAAAGTTAATAAGATATTTTCTATTTGAATATATATATTTATTTATATATATTGTAAATAGAAGCTTTGGTAAATGGGAAATTTATATTTAATTTAATCTGGACTTTTCAAAGATATTTGAATAAATGGTGTATGTAAAAATATATAACTTGACTTTTAAATTGAATCTTAGGATTTAATTTTATTTAAATTTGAATTTAAAGTTGAAGTTCAAAAGAATAAATATTTAAATTGTTTTGGATTTTAGAATATTTGTATAAACTTTTATTTATAAATATAGTTAGTTTTGTTTCTTTAAAAAGTAATTTATATATAGATAAGTATTTAATAAATTAAGAAAAAGGCATTTTATTTACTTTTAAAATATATAAAAATAAGTAAAAATTACTTAAGAGACATATGTCATTATCCTAAAGCTTTGTATAACATGTGTAATTTAAGTAACTAATATATATGACAAGTGTCATATTTTATTATCATTTTCTTTATTTTTAATAAACCACATTTTTCACTTATATAAACATTTGCTTTCTCCCTTCCATTCTTTTTCTATTCTTTTTCCAAAACTAAGAAAAAGATTTCAGCTCACAAAATAACTCTAAGCAAATCTGAAATTCACTCTTCTCAAACCCTCTCTAGTACAAATCTGAAAATCTGAAATCAGTAATCAAATGCCTCAAACCAAAATTCAATAACCTATAATTCATCTTCTAAATCAAAGATCAACCTGCAACACTCTTTTCAATCTGTAATCTCATTTTCACAAATTCAAACCAAAGCCTATAACTCATCTTTAAAGGAAGACTGAAAATCTTTTGCAAAAAGAAACCAGTCTGCCTGCATTCATTTTTCAACCTGGAAGCATGCATGTAGTTAAATCAGTCTAAAGCTCCAGCAACTCAAGTTTTAGAATCAAATTCAAAGAAGCATTTCAGTTTAATAAGGATCAAGGCAATTCAAGTTTCTCAGTTTCAAAAGCTTCTCAAAATTAAATGTGCTCTGTTCATCTTTATGCAGGTGAGTAACTTTTAAAACATAAAGTAAAATAGGATTTGCATGCTAATATAATTGAAATGAATAAGTATTGCAAATATAAATGAGAATCTGATGTGAAATTTATAGTGTGTATGCTGTTAACAATTAGATGCTCTACTCTGCCTTCTCAAATCTGTGAGTAACATCACTATTTCTAAAGTTTAGATTATGAATAAGATTGCATGTTAAATCTCTGTGGTAAATATGTATTGCATGTATGTATAAGTGGAATTGCTGTGAAATAATGGATGTATGGTGTGCTCTGTTTTTGTTTTGCTTGCCAGGCTCAAAAATCCCCTTTAAAATTTCTTACCACTTGATCTAGTTTTATTAGGATTTAAATTTCAAACAAGAATTGTTTGGTTTATCTTAGACGAATGTTTAAAATTTAAATTAAGTCAAATTTAAGTTCGAATGTCTCTGTAAACCAAAACAACAAGTGCATGAATATAAAAGTAAAAACTCAAATATTGTAAATTGCTATTCCAGGTTTATAAATTAAATACATAAGCAAAAACATAATTTTTAGCATTGAAAACACAATTTTTAGTATAGGATTTGGGAAGCAGTTCTGTGATGAACTAAAAAGAGGAATTTGGGAAATTGTGGTGATCTATTGATATTGAAGGTTAGGGATTTTTCTTGTGGGTAGAGGAGCAATCAGAGAAGTGTGGAAAAATGAGTGATGATGATGCAAATCACCTTGGTAGCTGCGGTGATGGTTTCTTATCTGTAGCCCTAGTTTTAACTAGGCAACTTGTCTGGGTCGGTACGGCCTGTAGAGAAGATCGAGTTCAACTTGGTTTTAGGTGTTGAAAGTTTGGTCGTAGGCGAGGCTGTGGCCGGTGGTGGAAGCTCTCTGGTGAACGGAGCGCCGTGGGGGAAGTGCTGACAGGTTTTGGGAAGTTTGGTCTTTCTGTTCCAGTTTTGGGTGATGCTACTCGATTTCGAATTCGAGTAGTGATCGAAGAATTGATGATCGTGATATGGTGTAGGGAGGATCGCTGACTTGTGGGGATACTCGGCGATGGTCGGAGTTGACGCTGGTGGTCGTGTACATGCACGCGATCGAAATGTCTGAGTGAAGTCTGGGATTATAGTAGTGGGAAGTGCTCGAGATTTTCTCGAGTTGTTTCGTGAGATATTCGAAGTTATGGGAGAGGCGACTCGAAGTAAACTTAGATAGGCTCGAGTACAAATTTGTGTTGCCAGATTTAAGAACTCTGATCTGTTTTAAAAATTCAAAACTGAATTTAAATGGTTAAGTGAAATCCCAACAAGTCTTAAATCTAAGTTTAAATCTGTATCTCAGATTTGAAATAAAAGTAGTTTTTAAATTAAATTGTTTTAATGATTTTAATTGTTTAAATGTATATTAAATGGGTAGAATTTAAAGGTAAATTGATTTAAATTCTTAAGTTCTTCTATAAGATTAGTATTTCTTCACCATATGATGATAAGAGATGTAAATGGATTTTAAGCTTTGTTAAAGTTAAATTTTTATTCATTTTAAATCTCATATTTAAAATGGAATTTAAAAGTAAATTTGAAAGTTAAATGTTTTCAAATATGTTTTGAATGATAATTATCATTAATAAGGAAATGTTTTTACAAAGACTTAATGATTTGTAATAAATTAAGTTAATAAGGTAAATAAAAATGGATAATTAATTAATTCAATTAATTAATGATTTGGATTAATTAATTTATAATTAAGGACTTAAATTATTTTAAATAAGGTTTAAGATTAATTAATTAGGAATAATTAATTTATAATTAAGGATTATAATTAGAGTATTAATTAATGATTAAGAATTAATTTCTTATTGTAATTAATTGAAGTTAATTTGATTAGTTAAGTTAATTAATTAAGTTTAATTAATTTAGAATAATCAAGAGATGATTTGATAATAATTACTTAATGTAATTATTAAGGTAAGTTTATTTAGAGAAGTAAATAATAAGATAATTACTGGAAGTAATTAGTTGAATAATGATTTTATTTATAGAAGTAATTTGAGTTAATTACTTTGAATAATTAATCATGGGATTAATTAAAGAAATTAATTAAGGAAGTAATTAATTTAGTTAGTGAAAGTAATTAAGGGTAGTTAATTACTGATTGAAGATTAATCAAAAGTGATTAATAAATGTTGTTTAATTAAAGGTTAATTACTTAATGTAATTAATTTAATTAAGTAATTAATAATTAAGTTGTAATTAAGGATCATTAATTAATATAATTAATGATGTAATTAAGATTGATTAATTAAGTAATAATTAATAAATGAAGTAATTAATCAATGTAATTAATTAAGGATTAATGTAATTAATTATAGTTGATTAAGTTAATTAATTTTAGTTAATTAATTAATGAAGTAATTAAAGGTTAATTACTATAAGTGGTTAAGGATAATTAATTTAAGTAATTAATTGAGAATAAATTACTTGAATATAATCAAAAGATAATTAATCAAGATGATTAATTGAAATGAATTATTAGAGGATAATTAAGTAATTGATTGTAATTAATTAATGGTTAAGTAAGAAGGATTTATAAAATGAAGTAATTAATTTAATTCAATTTAAATTAAGATGATATAAATCATTACTTATGAATGGGTGTTAGTATTGGATACTTTGCATTGATTGATATCTCTGATGAGATATATGCTGTGTGATATGGATGTTAGTTGAATTGTGATGATAATATGGATTATCTGTTATATTGATAATGTTGATTATCTATTGTAATGTTGTGAATTATCTTTCTATGTGTATAAAGATAATTGAATTGAATTGTTTTAACCTTTAAAACAACTTGGCCTTAAAAGATACGCTTTGGATTTCGATGAGACCGGGATCGGGTTTCCGTATACCGGATTTCCAGGTCTGGAGACCCGAATACCACATCGATCCAAATTAACGATAGGTCGTGAATCAAGTGAAGATGAAGATTCAGAGTGCAAGGGTTATTGTCGTTAACTCTGAGGGTGATTCCAAAACGAGTGTAACGAGATAATGCCTTCGGTTTCGTTCGAACCCGGAACGAACTTGTATGGATTGAATGCTTTCAGAACATCGTCAGGTGGACGATGAGCATTCTAAGTGATGTGTTCTTTTCTAAGGTAATCGTGACCTCAAGCCTCATCAACCGGGAATGGCTAAAACAGGGGAGGTGCAGCAAGGTTAGTGGGTAGCACCCAAGTAGGACAAGGTTACCTCTGTCTAGATGTCCCTTTCTATTTTCGACTTAGTGGTGCGGTTGCTGATCCCAACCGTGAGGTATCTTGTGCGGGAATTATCCAGTAAGGGATGTTCCGACCTTGTGTTGCAGGGGATTGGGAGTGATCCTCGGTACGGTGATCTAGGCCACGTACTGTGACGGGCGGTACCCCGGTAGCCCTGCCATTGTATGGAATCCAAAATCCAATAAGTGCCAACGGACTTGATTGTATAACCCACTTTGTGGCTAGTATGCTGGAATTTAATAATGTAACAATTTCAGCTATTTCATATTTATTTGAAAACCCTAGACCCTATTATAATACAATCGAATTTCCTATCAAATGTTTTGGTTAGCGTAAGGTAAAAACTTACCCATGTTTATTTGTGGGGAGTCTTACGTGATACCTTTTCTTTCAAAAGGTTTTTGAAGTTAAACAAGTTTAACCTGTTACTCACACCAGACCCATGTCTGACCCAAGTTGTTTATTTCTGTTTTATAAACTCTTGGGTACTCAAATTTTTACGAGTAGCCAAGGGATTCAGGTTAGCCTTGACGAATTGTGGAGGAGCAATGGAGCAGGAGGCTTCGGCGTTGTAGATAGATAGTAGTTTCCGCTGTGTTGATTTTGTATTGATCTCCGTATTGGATTGAGATGTAATAACTAGACAGATGATTATAACTGTCTAGTATATGATGTGTAATCTGTGTAACTCTGATAAGTGTTGTATATGATACTATGTAATATTTATGTGATATAATATATTTTGTTTCGTTCCGCTGTGAGATTCTGATGTGTTGTTATTCTTTCTTTCTCTTCTTTTCTCTTTTCTATCCCTTTCTTTCTTATTAGCGATACGACTTTCTATGGACAGAAAGTCGTGGTCGTTACAAATACCCAATTATGACATTTATTTAAAATAAAAATAGATTAAACATGGATGTAAAAATATGCACATTTACGTGCACATCAAATACCCCCAAACTTTTCATTTTATTCGTCCTCGAATAAAGAAATCCTAAGATAAATCCGTTTTCGTAGGAAATACGATTACATTGAGCGTATGCAACAAACCATTAAATCTTTAGGTGTCCTTAGTAGGACGAGTGCTGTCTCGTGAGGGTTTTCAGCGGATATTACCCACAAAATCCAATTGGAGCATGAGCAATTTCTAAATGGAAGATTTATTTACAAAGAGATGGATGCAAGTTTTTGAAGATATTTACAAATGACAAATTTACTTTCGAATCGACACAAATAAGTTGAATATAAGTTTTGGTCATTATCAAGAAATTTAAGTCCTTTTACTCGTCAAACTTTAAACAAAAATTAAGTAACCATCATAATTAGACTCTAGTTTGGCTAGTTGTTTCGGTTGATAACATAGTGCAACTATGAAACAGATCCTTAGTTCAATATCAATGTTTTTCAAAGTGGTATTTTCATTTCTTTTGAATAATAAGTCAAATCACATAAATGAAAATAATACTTGGATTTCAATTGCTTACTCTCTCTTTATTTGAAAATTTTATTGATATTAGCAATATTTACATATGCCTAAATCAGAAAACTGAGGCCAGATATATTACCCATGCACTGCCTTTCGAGCTTACGTGAGGGAAATACAGAGCATAGTGAGTGAACACACAAGTGTGAATAACTATTGACTGTAGGCGTTATTAAGGAAAGAATTTCTATATGCATACACCTAACTCAGATAAAAAGAGGCCAGATATACCGATCATGCACTGCCTTTTGGGCTTATGTGAGAAGGGTACAGAGCATGGTGAGTGTACACACTTGTGTATGAACACATGACTCTAGGTGTTAATAAAATAAATATATACATATATACAAAAAAAAGAACAAAGAGAGTTTTACAATATTATCTTGGCATTACTTAACTTAAAAGATTTAAAATGTTATCGCCTTTACTTTAAATCAACCACTTATCAAACAAAGATTTTGATTATGATATACTTCATACTTATCACCCATGAACCTTCCTATATACTAGTTAAATCATCGTTACCTGTAATCAAACTTTATTTTTTTTTGTTAAGACAAATAAATTTTCAAAAATTTCAATTCAATAACCAAAACTTGTACTTATCCAATAGTGTTTCATCAAAAATAAATCAAAATGCTAAAAAGAAAGTATTTTTGAGATTTAGAAATTTAGAATTTTTTTTTGAAATTTTGAGTTTTGGAAAGAAAATGGAAATTCAAAAATGCCATGAAAAATAAAAAAATGAAGATGAGACTCCCCGTACACTTAATTTTGACTGTGTCCCACAGTTAATGCATGATATGTGTAATGGGGGGAAATGTGTACATATTTATAAAAGAGGGTTAACATTTCTTACTAGACGTAACTCATGAAGAATCATGAGCTCCTCCTCTTTGTTACTTGGCAGTTCCAAGAAAGATTTCAAACGATGACCATTGACTTTGAAAAACGATCCATCCCTAGGGTTTTATATTTCTATGGCACCGTATGGAAAAACAGTTCGTACCACAAATGTTCCGGTCCATCTCAATTTTAGCTTCCTAGGGAATAAATGAAGCCCAGAGTCATATAAAAGAACTTTCTGGTTTGGTGAAAATGTTTTTCTTAGGATTGACTTGTCATTAAAAAAAATTGTTCTTTCTTTGTAAATTTTCTCGTTTTCATAAGCGTCGTTCCTATGTTTTTCTATTTCGTTGGGTTGTTGTTTTCGGTTTTCGCCAGCTTTCTCGAGATCAAAGTTTAAGTTCTTTATTGCCCACAATGCTTTGTGTTCAATTTCAATAGGTAAATGGCAAGCTTTCCCTTAAATTAAACGAAATAGGGACATCCTAAGGTTAGTTTTAAAAGCGGTACGGTAAGCCTTAATTTCTAAGACCAATCTTTTCGGCTATTGTTAACAGTTTTCTCAAAAATTTGTTTTATTTGTCGATTTGAAACTTCAACTTGGCCACAAGTTGAGGATGATTGTAACGACCCTAGATTTTAATTTAATTTAAATTGATAATTAAATGAATTTTTGAATAAAAATGTGTAAAATTAATTATAAATGAATGCGAGTTTCCCCGAAGACAAGTAAATTCTGTATAAATCATTAAAAATTAAAATATTGTAAATATTGTATATATGTGAATATATATGTATTTGAGCATATATGAGTAAATTTGAAATTTTAAATAATATATATATATATATATACAAATTTGATTTGAATTGTAATTGAATGGTTTAATAATAAATAATAATAAAGATTAGAATTTATGGTTAGTAATAATTTGAATTTATAAATCAAATATAAGAAATAAATAAAATATAAGACAATAAATAATAAAGTAAAATAAATAATTGAGTTTATAAAATAATACAAGGCAATAAATGTAAGTTAAACAAATAAATAAAATAGATATACATGGTTAAAATTCAAACAACATATTGTAAAATGAAGAAATACAAAGTAATGACAAAACAAAGGTTTGTATATAAGTATGAAGACAAAATAAAAATAAACATTTAAAATAGAAATAAAAAAAATGAAAGTGTTAACAAGACAAAATAAAATACATACAAAACAACACATAGCATAAATATAAACAAAGTAAAAATAAATATCTATCAAACATAAACAAAGGTGTGAACAAACAAACAAGAAAAAGAAAACAAAGTATATAAAAATGAAAAGTTTGCATGGGAAGAAGTCAACAATATCTTCATGTATAGTTGAACAGCTGAAATGAAGTATGGAAAAAAAATATAAAGGGTACAATACTAATTAATGCAAGTATGCTAAAGATCATCTCAGCCATAATACCAGATCACTTCAACATGCTTATGGTACAAACCATAACACCTATACACATCTTTTCTTTTATCTATACCAACCTCATACATATCAGCCTTCTCCTCTCAATTCATTCGAAATTGAAAAGAAATCTAAAGTAATATCATGCAAAACTAAAAAACAAAATTCAAACTGCAAAATCAAGTATCAGATCATCTCAAACAAAAACAAATCAAAGTTCAACATCCAGACAACTTCCAGTTTTCCAAAGTAAATCTGCTTCTCTGTTTTCAAACTGTTCCAGGTGAGCAAACCTTCAAACTTGAACTTGTTTATATATATATATATATCTGATGATTGTGTTGAATACTTCAAGTTGTTGTGAAATCTGTTGTATGAATGCCTGCATATGTATAGATAGATTTACCCATGCATGTTTATATATATACATATCAATGCTCTGTTAAAGTTACAATTTTTAAAGAAACCAAACCCAAAAAGAAATTTTCTTCACATCTCAAAATTAACAAAGATTTAGATGATGATCTTCAAAAGGAAAGTGTTTATATTCTCTTGACTTAAATTTTTAAACAGTATCAGGTTAAAAGAAATTGGTAAATAATTAGAAAATGGGAAATTACAGTGGAATCTATTTTTTTTACAGAAAACCCAATGCATCCAATCTTGTATTTTGAATCCATAATTAGATTCGTGCTAACAAACAAAGATTTTTAAAAGTAAATTTATGATTTTTAGTTTGGTAGGCTGTGAGAAAATATGAGTGGAACAGAAAATATGTTTTTGTTAATTTCCGATGATCAACATGCAATTGGGCCTCGGGTTCGATATCAGAGGGGGTTTAGGCGATGAAGTTCATAGGAAAAATGGTGAGAAACTTTTCTGATGGTCGTGGTGGTTGGTCGGTGTCGTAATAGGGTTTAAGGGCGTGTTTTATTCGACATCATTCTCGAATTTAATTCGTTGCCATGGATGGATCGAGGTGGACCGGTACAGGGGGATAGTGGCTGGAGGTCGAGACGAGGTTGTAATCGTGGTGGCGCGGCGTTCAGATGGTCGAGATCATCGGCACGGCATTGATTTAGGCAACTTATTTTGGTTTCCAGGTTAAGCTCAATACCTCGATTTTGGATTCATGAAGATGTCGTCGAATTGGATGTTTGGGTCTGTCGTAGATGTTGTTGGCGACGTGCCGGAGGTTTTGGGGATGGTCGGCGGCGGCTCGATCAAGTGTACACGTGCATGCGATGGGTTCGTGTATCTGGGAATAATAACGTTTTAGGGAAGAAAGGTTTTTCTCGAGTAGTTTGGGCTTTGTCTCGAAGCAGTCTGGTGTTCGACTCGAAGTGAGATAGGGTATACTCGGGTTATTTTGTTTGTTGCCAGTTTTTAAAGCCTGGAAAATTTTAAGTTTTTTTAAAATTTAAGGCAGGGTTTTAAACAAAGTTTTAAACCAAATTTTAAGATGGATTCAAATTAACTTTTGTCTCCTAGTTTTAAATAAATATAAGTTTTATAAAAATAAAATGTTTTAACAACTTTAAAATGTTTAAAGTATATGTTAAAGTGTGTTTTAAATTTTGCTAAGTTAAATTTGTAGTTATTTTTAAATCTAAATTTGAAATAGAATGTTTTATTTAACATTCGATTTAAGAAAGTTATAAAATTTGTTTAACTTGAATGCTTAAGTTATTTTAAAAACTTAATCTAGAAATATAATTAAGTGATGATTACTCAGGATAATCAAAGATTAATCAATAAATTTGTGAATTAAGGATTATTAATTAATGATTAAAGGTTGAGTACTCAAGTGATTAAACAATAATTTGTTTAAGGGCTAATTAATTAATGTGATTAATTAAGAATAATTTATTAATTAAGGGTTGATTAATTAATGAAGGTGATTAAGGAATGATAATTAATTGAGGAATAATTAATTAAAGTTATTAATTAAAGATAATTAATTAAATGGTGAATTAAATAATTAAAGGTTAATTATTTAATAATTTAAAGGTTGATGAATTATAATTAAAGGTTAATTAATTTATTATAAATGGATAATTAATAAATGATGAAAGAGTAATTAATCAAAATGATTTGTAAATTATTAATATTAATTAACCAGGATTAGAAATTCATAAGAAATTAATCTGATTTGAATTAATCAGACAATTAACTGACCTTACTTATGAATGTTTAAATTCTATTGAATGGTGAATTGTTTGATATCCCTGATATATGATGCTTTGTGATACATCCTGATTTATGTTGTGATCTGTAATTTACTTATCTGTGATATATATCTGTGATATGTGAATGAACGATAAGTGTGATAATTAATACCGCTTATCAATTATATTTCTGTATTTGATCTATGATGATTGAATGATATTGCACTACTGTGTGAAACCCCTGGACTACACCTTTACACACACAAAAATGGATTTCACGTGGAAATCTGTTAAGTCATAGATAATTTAAATTTGATGTTTTTGAAATTGAAATTTTAATTTTCAATTGATTTTGAATTTGGAAATTTGGATTTAAAGTGAAAAGCGTTTGAAATGGAATTTCAAAGATAAAAGTTATTTTGAATAACTTAATCGAGTTTTGAAAATTTAAATAATTTGATTTAAATTTGAATTCAAGTTGAAATTGAATTCTATGATTTGAAACTAGGGATTAAAGATGTTGTACAAGTTATATATGGGTTAAACCATTTTAAAGGTTTTGATTTGGGAATTTGAATTTAATTCAAGGGTTTTAACTCGTGTAAATATAACTGGATTTTTCCAAAATGAAAACTACTTGCTTTCCAATAATAATAGCTTTCATTTTAAGAAAGGATTTCCAAATTGTGTTGAAAGGTTTCAAGTTTGAAATGGAATTGAAATGATTTGAAAACTATGAAATGAGTATTTAATTCAAAGACCGAATGAGTTAATCCAACTTGAAATAAAATTGTTTTGAAAGGCTATGAATGAATCTTTGGAAACGAGTTTTGAAAGCTATAAGTTAAATCTTGACTTAAAGATTTAACGAGTAAATTCAATTGAAATAGAAATTGTTTTGAAATCCATGAATGGATCTTTGTGAATGGGGTTAACTTTGTGAATTGAATCTTTTTGTTTAAAAGATTGGAAATGGTAATTTTTTTAACCATTCGAATGAAAAGTTTTGGGTTTTAAGCTGTGACTTAATTGAAATCCCATATCCATATGTTTTAAATATTTCGCTCACTATTCGGGTTAGCCGGGTAAGGACCTTTGGGTCGTATAACCCTTTCCGAATATGTGATACGTCGTAATGGATTGCATTTGCTATATTACAACATGATAGGGGGTTCTCGCTTCGCAGTTTGGTGGCGAACGGGGGATTCTTACCCCTACATGTCCATGAGAGGGATGGGTTGGTTAGGCGAAGGCCGTGATAGTCGAGAGGCTGGCCGTAAAAGTAAATGCGAGGTGCCAGTGTAAGCCACAGTGGGACTGGGATGGTTGCAAAGCCTACCGGTGGCCGCTTCCGACGGCAGACGTTACATTTGGTATCAGAGCTAAGGTTGAACTTTAGCTCAGGAGTATAACACGTTAAGTAACTCATTAGAGATAGGGTGAAGTATCCCTAGAATGAGTATATCCCTAAGATATCCGTCTGAATGTCTCAGTAAATTCTCTTATTATCCACTGATAGTGAGTATGAGTGCAAGAAGAAGACGAGATAGGGGACAGAGGAATACGACTATAAATGGTCAATACCCTACAACAGTGGAAACAACTTTCTCCATCATTCTCCTTTGATTCGTTTCCAAATTCTTTTCATTTCTTCGTACCAGCTACAATAAGAAGTTTCAGTATGATGATGGTTCTACGAATCGTTGTAGAAAATCCTTACTTTGTATCTTCATCGGTTTCTTATCAGCTTTTTGACTTAAATCTTAATGAATATGAATTGGAAATTTGAGATTAAAATTTAAATAAAAATTGAAATTTTAAATTGAATTAAATTGATTAATAGAATATGAGGATAAAATTGAATTAAATCGATAAAACGATTTCATTTAAAACTAAATTTGAAATTTTATTGAAATTTCTTTTGAATACCAAAGTCCGAAGAGGGACAAATTGGTATGTATTCTGAGATATTCCGACTTGAGTTTGGAATTCATATCTTAAGTTTGAGGAATTATAGGAGATCGAATTTGTCCATCTCTGTGTTGTTTTCGTGCCTGCGAATTTCGAGGATGAAATTCTTTTAAGGGGGGAAGTTTGTAACGACCCTAGATTTTAATTTAATTTAAATTGATAATTGAATGAATTTTTGAATAAAAATTTGTAAAATTAATTATAAATGAATGCGAGTTTCCCCGAAGACAAGTAAATTCTGTATAAATCATTAAAAATTAAAATATTGTAAATATTGTATATATGTGAATATATATGTATTTGAGCATATATGAGTAAATTTGAAATTTTAAATAATATATATATATATATACAAATTTGATTTGAATTGTAATTGAATGGTTTAATAATAAATAATAATAAAGATTAGAATTTATGGTTAGTAAAAACTAGAATTTATAAATTAAATATAAGAAATAAATAAAATATAAGACAATAAATATTAAAGTAAAATAAAGAATTGAGTTTATAAAATAATACAAGGCAATAAATGTAAGTTAAACAAATAAATAAAATAGATATACATGGTTAAAATTCAAACAACATATTGTAAAATGAAGAAATACAAAGCAATGACAAAACAAAGGTTTGTATATAAGTATGAAGACAAAATAAAAATAAACATTTAAAATAGAAATAAAAAAAATGAAAGTGTTAACAAGACAAAATAAAATACATACAAAACAACACATAGCATAAATATAAACAAAGTAAAAATAAATATCTATCAAACATAAACAAAGGTGTGAACAAACAAACAAGAAAAAGAAAACAAAGTATATAAAAATGAAAAGTTTTCATAGGAAGAAGTCAACAATATCTTCATGTATAGTTGAACAGCTGAAATGTGACGACCGCCCATGACCCCTGCACTAAACATAGAAATAGTGCGCTGATAAGTGTGCCAGGCAGCCATGGACGATTGCCAAGGTAAATTAAAAACAGCAAAATCTATCGTATTACTCACAGCGCATGGATAAAATACAATAGAGAATATATATAGTGAAGCATCTCAAAATAGAATCTCATCAATTAAGCTTCATAATAGTTGAATACAACCATCTGAATAGTCAATACATCAAGCCTCACTACATATCACTCAGAGAATTATACAAAGCAGCGGAACATCCAGTACATATAGTAAGAAAATAATATGAAAGCCTCCAGCTCGTCTTCGTCATCAGCATCGTCGGAAAGTAAGAACAGCACCTGTCACCTGCTACCTAGTCTGCCCATCCCAAAACGGATGAACAGCCCAAGGCAATATAAGTTAAACATAAAGCCTTGAGTCAAACAACAGTCTTAGTGAGCAGTAAATTAACTAACAACATACCAAAAGAGCATAAAGGAAAAAGGAATAGGAATCCAACCCTCCCACTCCACCTCTTTCTACAGTGATAGCCCCCAGACACACTAAGCAGAAGTAAACATAGCAAAGCAGACATTTAAAGTAAAGAAATTATCACTCGAGTCAAGGTCAACATTTTCCAAGTACAAACCCCCAAGGCCTAAACCAAGATCAGATAAGCACCCAGAAAACATTGCTCTTGAGACCGAATGATGATACAACCAAACATCCATGACTCTGGCTATCACTATTATCATTGCTTCGATGCCACCGTTAATTGAATGACCGGCACATTCTTTCAGCCGTCCGTCAAGGGTTAATGGAAACCTCGGTTCTAGACAGAACTCTGCATGTCGTCGCAGCCCGTGCCTAGGACTATCGAATCTGCCCAGAGTACTCGACTACAATCATAGTCTTTAGGGACTATCGAATCTGCCCAACGTACTCTTGCTTTGAGCCTGCCTCGCTTTCACCCATTATTCTCAACTCGAACCATTTCACCGAGTTATCAACATGCTTGGAATGATCCTGTCTGGATTAAACCAAGGCTATCTCATGCCATGCCTCGCTTCATCTCATCATAGCAAAGCCTCATCTCAACATCAACATCATCAAATCTATCCATATGAGCTTCATCATCCGCCACATATGCCACGAGCAGCTTTTCCAATTCAAGAGCCTTTCCCTTAGCTTTTGAATCATCTTCGACTAACTTGTCCAAATTAAATCATCAATCAACTAATTTACAACAATCAATCAAGTCAAACATTAATCCAAGTAATCAAGCATTCAAACTTGATCAAATAAACAATTATAACAATAATGGCAATCTTGTAAATAAAGAGTCTAAATCTAACAAGCATGAATCATGATCAATATCTCTACAACTTGATGAATGAACTTGCATAGGTTAACATATAGTAAAACGGATGTCAAATCATCATGAACAATAGATCTACACTTAAGTTTATGAAAATGGATGAAATCACTATTTTAACACCAAATCAAGCCAACGATCCGATATACTCCTTTAGATCCGTGTGAGAGATAACCACCACTCACCAAATCACCTAAACACTTCAAAAGAAACACACTTCAGATCTGGACAGCGAAGGATCTAACTCAATCTATCACAATCCCGCTTCAAACGATGAAATCTCTCTTCGATGGTTGAAGATCTTCAATCTAAGCTCTTGGATCTTCGATTTGATCTTCGATTTGGATGGAAGAAATCACAAGATTAGAGTGGAGAAAAGAAGTGAAGAAGTGTAGTTCTCGAGCCCTCAAAATAGCAGCACTTCGTCGCTTCAAAATCCCGCTCCAAAAAACATGAAGATATCCCACGTATTTATAGGCAATTCCTTAGGTCGTTCGCCCTTAGGTCGTCCACGACCTAAAAATTGCCGACCTAACAGTTACCGACCTAAAAACCCCGACCTAACGACCTAACAACCCAAGCCTATGCGCATCCACGACCTAACGAGTTAGCAGATACTACGACTTAACTTCATAAGCCCTTCCGCGACCTACGACCTAGCACTCACGCGGCTTAGTGACTTAGCAGAAGCCACGACCTAAGACGCATGCAAATGCGCGACCTAACTGAGATGCCGACCTAACGACTTAACCTTAACGCGACCTAACTAGCATATAGCAACCTAATATAGGTCGCTCACGACCTAACTAAATCATAGGTCGCTCACGACCCAACTATACACAAAATCTTCCTTAGGTCGCATACGACCTAACTTCATTACAGGGCTACATAGGTCGCTTACGACCTAAACTACAACAACTGAAATCCTTAAGTCGCTCGAACGACCTACCTCCCTTAGGTCGCTAACCTGCTTATGCCACTAACTCCTATGCCGCTTATCTCGTTAAGTCGCTATCCCCCTTAAGTCACTCACTAATGCTACCAACTTCCTTAGGTCGCTCGACCGACCTAAACTATAACACGTCCTAACTATCACACGACCTAACTCCTTAGGTCGTTCCAAACCCTTAAGTCGTCTACTCCTTAGGTCGTCAAATCCTATAGGTCGCTAAACCCCTTAAGTCGTTCACTCGACCTAAGCCACCACACGACCTAACTTCTACACGACTTATCCCAAAATCCTTAAGTCGCCAACTTCCTTAGGTCGCCAATTTCCTTAAGTCGCTCCTCCGACCTAACTACTATACGACCTAAGCTCCGAACGACTTAAGCTCTGAACGTTCTAACAACACTAGACGACTTATCAACAATACGACCTAATGACAACAGTTTTACGATGTTTCGATCCGTAAAAATATGGGTCGTTACATGAAATGAAGTATGGAAAAAAAATATGAAGGGTACAATACTAATTAATGCAAGTATGCTAAAGATCATCTCAGCCATAATACCATATCACTTCAACATGCTTATGGTACAAACCATAACACCTGTACACATCTTTTCTTTTATCTATACCAACCTCATACATATCAGCCTTCTCCTCTCAATTCATTCGAAACTGAAAAGAAATCTAAAGTAATATCATGCAAAACTAAAAAACAAAATTCAAACTGCAAAATAAAGTATCAGATCATCTCAAACAAAAACAAATCAAAGTTCAACATCCATACAACTTTCAGTTTTCCAAAGTAAATCTGCTTCTCTGTTTTCAAACTGTTCCAGGTGAGCAAACCTTCAAACTTGAACCTGTTTATATATATATATATATATGTGTGTATATATATATATCTGATGATTGTGTTGAATACTTCAAGTTGTTGTGAAATCTGTTGTATGAATGCCTGCATATGTATAGATAGATTTACCCATGCATGTTTATATATATATATACATATCAATGCTCTGTTAAAGTTACAGTTTTTAAAGAAACCAAACCCAAAAAGAAATTTTCTTCACATCTCAAAATTAACAAAGATTTAGATGACGATCTTCAAAAGGAAAGTGTTTATATTCCCTTGACTTAAATTTTTAAAACAGTATCAGGTTAAAAGAAATTGGTAAATAATTAGAAAATGGGAAATTACAGTGGAATCTATTTTTTTTACAGAAAACCCAATGCATCCAATCTTGTATTTTGAATCCATAATTAGATTCGTGCTAACAAACAAAGATTTTTAAAAGTAAATTTTTGATTTTTAGTTTGGTAGGCTGTGAGAAAATATGAGTGGAACAGAAAATATGTTTTTGGTAATTTCCGATGATCAACATGCAATTGGGCCTCGGGTTCGATATCAGAGGGGGTTTAGGCGATGAAGTTTATAGGAAAAATGGTGAGAAAATTTTCTGATGGTCGTGGTGGTTGGTCGGTGTCGTAATAGGGTTTAAGGGCGTGTTTTATTCGACATCATTCTCGAATTTAATTCGTTGCCATGGATGGATCGGGGTGGACCGGTACAAGGGGGATAGTGGCTGGAGGTCGAGACGAGGTTGTAATCGTGGTGGCGCGGCGTTCAGATGGTCGAGATCATCGGCACGACATTGATTTAGGCAACTTATTTTGGTTTCCAGGTTGAGCTCAATAGCTCGTTTTTGGATTCATGAAGATGTCGTCGAATTGGATGTTTGGGTCTGTCGTAGATGTTGTTGGCGACGTGCCGGAGGTTTTGGGGATGGTCGGCGGCGGCTCGATCAAGTGTACACATGCACGCGATGGGTTCGTGTATCTGGGAATAATGACGTTTAGGGGAAGAAAGGTTTTTCTCGAGTAGTTTGGGCTTTGTCTCGAAGTAGTCTGGTGTTCGACTCGAAGTGAGATAGGGTAGACTTGGGTTATTTTGTTTGTTGCCAGTTTTTAAAGCCTGGCAGATTTTAAGTTTTTTTAAAATTTAAGGCAGGGTTTTAAACAAAGTTTAAACCAAATTTTAAGATGGATTCAAATTAACTTTTGTCTCCTAGTTTTAAATAAATATAAGTTTTATAAAAATAAAATGTTTTAACAACTTTAAAATGTTTAAAGTATATGTTAAAGTGTGTTTTAAATTTTGCTATGTTAAATTTGTAGTTATTTTTGAATCTAAATTTGAAATAGAATGTTTTATTTAACATTCGATTTAAGAAAGTTATAAAATTTGTTTAACTTGAATGCTTTAGTTATTTTAAAAACTTAATCTAGAAATATAATTAAGTGATGATTACTCAGGATAATCAAAGGATTAATCAATAAATTTGTGAATTAAGGATTATTAGTTAATGATTAAAGGTTGAGTACTCAAGTGATTAAACAATAATTTGTTTAAGGGCTAATTAATTAATGTGATTAATTAAGAATAATTTATTAATTAAGGGTTGATTAATTAATGAAGGTGATTAAGGAATGATAATTAATTGAGGAATAATTAATTAAAGTTATTAATTAAAGATAATTAATTAAATGGTGAATTAAATAATTAAATGTTAATTATTTAATAATTTAAAGGTTGATGAATTATAATTAAAGGTTAATTAATTTATTATAAATGGATAATTAATAAATGATGAAAGAGTAATTAATCAAAATGATTTGTAAATTATTAATATTAATTAACCAGGATTAGAAATTCATAAGAAATTAATCTGATTTGAATTAATCAGACAATTAACTGACCTTACTTATGAATGTTTGAATTCTATTGAATGGTGAATTGTTTGATATCCCTGATATATGATGCTTTGTGATACATCCTGATTTATGTTGTGATCTGTAATTTACTTATCTGTGATATATATCTGTGATCTGTGAATGAACGATAAGTGTGATATTTAATACCGCTTATCAATTATATTTCTGTATTTGATCTATGATGATTGAATGATATTGCACTACTGTGTGAAACCCCTGGACTACACCTTTACACACACAAAAATGGATTTCACGTGGAAATCGGTTAAGTCACAGATAATTTAAATTTGATGTTTTTGAAATTGAAATTTTAATTTTCAATTGATTTTGAATTTGGAAATTTGGATTTAAAGTGAAAAGCGTTTGAAATGGAATTTCAAAGATAAAAGTTATTTTGAATAACTTAATCGAGTTTTGAAAATTTAAATAATTTGATTTAAATTTGAATTCAAGTTGAAATTGAATTCTATGATTTGAAACTAGGGATTAAAGATGCTGTACAAGTTATATATGGGTTAAACCATTTTAAAGGTTTTGATTTGGGAATTTGAATTTAATTCAAGGGTTTTAACTCGTGTAAATATAACTGGATTTTTCCAAAACGAAAACTACTTGCTTTCCAATAATAATAGCTTTCATTTTAAGAAAGGATTTCCAAATTGTGTTGAAAGGTTTCAAGTTTGAAATGGAATTGAAATGTTTTGAAAACTTTGAAATGAGTCTTTAATTCAAAGACCGAATGAGTTAATCCAACTTGAAACAAAATTGTTTTGAAAGGCTATGAATGAATCTTTGGAAACGAGTTTTGAAAGCTATAAGTTAAATCTTGACTTAAAGATTTAACGAGTAAATTCAATTGAAATAGAAATTGTTTTGAAATCCATGAATGGATCTTTGTGAATGGGTTTAACTTTGTGAATTGAATCTTTTTGTTTAAAAGATTGGAAATGGTAATTTTTTTTAACCATTCGAATGAAAAGTTTTGGGTTTTAAGCTGTGACTTAATTGAAATCCCATATCCATATGTTTTAAATATTTCACTCACTATTCGGGTTAGCCGGGAAAGGACCTTTGGGTCGTATAACCCATTCTGAATATGTGATACGTCGTAATGGATGGCATTTGATGACCAGTGTTGAAGAGCGGATATTTTTGAAAACGGAAGGATTACCGTCGAGTTACTCTACATCGGCTGATCCCCGGTATAGAGATTTTATCACCCTTAGTGACGGGAAGTCCGGACGTGATTAGAAAATTATCCGGATTTGCAAGGGCTTCGTAAGAAGTGCCTTCGGTTCTGTTCGAACCCGGAACAGACTTGTATGGTTACATGTCTGACATTACACTTTGAGATATAAAGCCGATTTCTTTCAAATACATTTCTGTTGGTGGCGGAGAATTTATTCTCTTAGCTTAACACCCTTCTCTGAGACGTACGAGCTCAGAGGTTATGTATTTGAAGGTTATCAGCGATATATTCCCAATTTGGTAATGTGACATGCTGAGTGTTGCTGTGTGATGATCATTGTTTGATCATTTGTGATATGATCATTTGTTTGATCATTTATCTTTGTGATCATTACTTTGATCATCTGTTGACCCAAAGCATGGCTTTGTGCCAAAGCGTAGCTTTGTGGACGAGACTTCGTCGAACCTCACACCCCGGAATGGTCAAAACAGGAAAGATGCGGCAAGGTTATTGGGGGTAGCGCCCCTTAGTGTATGTACATTCCTTCTGGATAGAGGTGGTATCATGGTATGGAGCCCAGGTACTTAACCTATGTGGTTGCTGCAAATTTATTTCTTTGTGGTTGTTGGTTGACGGGATCCCGGATAAAGGTTGGTTACAACTGGGGAATGACATACTCATGTACCCAGTTAGGGGTAACCCGGCCTTGTGTTGGCAGAGATCCGGTTAGGTTCTCGGGTCGTCTTTCCAGAGGCGTACCTATGTGGCAATGGGAAGTTCCTTGGCCTGACCATTTGTTGGAAATCCAAACTCCAATACGAACCTTGTACGGTATTAGTTGTAGAACCTGCCATTTACGTATGGTGGTCACCACTGTTTAGATGGTAGCTATAGTAGGCATACAATAATGGTCATATGTTGGCTAAGATTGATATTCTATTTTCGAAATACTTTTTCCCACTATTCACTAATAGTAATATCAAATCAAATGATTTGTTTTACGTAGTAAGCATCTTTGACTATCATAAGAAGAAATCTCCTCCAATTCTGCGTTTGCATTGTGTGTGTGGCGGGAGGTCTTATGGTAGTTTCATTTTCCAAAAGCATTGCGAATTGACTTTAAATTCTTTTGTTGTTTGTTTTTAAAGATAAACTGTGTTTGTTGCTCACACCAGTCCCATGACTGATCCGGAGTTTATTGTTTCCTTCCTAAACTCTAGGTGCTCAAAATTTTTCTACACGGGTAGTCTAGAGTTGGGTTTTTCAGATATTCAGATTTAGTAGATTATCTGGAGCTAGTTCAATCTTTGGATCGGACTGCACTTGCTTATCTTTGTGCATCGTTATTGGGAGTTCGAGCTATTTCTGGATTGGTGTTTTGAAGATGGAGATTATCCGCTGCTGATGTTATCGTTTTCTTTTCCGCTACTATTTCTTGTATCATATCTCTGATGTATATTGATATTCATTGTATCACTCTTTTGTATCAGATATTGTATCAGATATTGTATATCAATGTATTATTCTTTTTCTTCCACTTGTTATTTACTTAACTATGTTATAAGCTCCGGAGACTCGGATTTGAACGGTTGAATCTATGGCATTCGAGTACGATGTAAAGTATGGATGTTGATTTTCGAGCGGGCAAAATTCGCGTTCGTTACAATGATATGGAGTGGATAACTTGTGAGTTATCGATTATTTCTTCATCAATGTTACAAAAGTGCGATTACAAAAATGGGTTCCATTATCATTGATTATTGTGCGAGGTGTGCCGAACCTCGAAAATATGTTTTCTTTAAGAAATTTCACAAATTGTTTACGGTCATTGGTTTTACATGGAACGGATTCGACCCATTTCGAGATGTAATTAACAGCGAGAAGAATATACAAATTTCCAAAAGAATTGGGAAAAGGTCCCATAAAGTCGATACCCCAACCATCAAATATTTCGATTGTAAGAATGGGGTTTGAAGGCATCATATTTCATCGATAAATTCTTCCAAGCATTTGGTAACGATCGCAGGTTTTGCAAAATTCGAACGAGTCTTTGAAAAGAGTAGGCCAATAGAAACCACACTGAAGCACCTTTTCATCATTTTTTCGAGGACCAAAATTTCCAGCGCACTCTTGATCGTGGCAAAATGAAAGAACACTCTTGATTTCGCAATCCGGGATGCAATGTCGAATGATTTGGTCGGGACAATACTTGAAGAAGTATGGATCGTCCTAATATAAATATTTCACTTCGGACATGAATTTGCATTGATCTTGTTTCGACTAAAATGAAGGAGTTTCTTTATTGACTAAATAATTCACTATGTTGGCATACCATGGATCGACAGATACATAAAGAAGTTGTTCGCCGGGAAAGTGTTCAATTATTGGTAAAGGCGATAGTGCGTCGGGAAGACGAGATAAGTTATCGGCTATGACATTGTTGAATCCTTTTTGTCCTTAATTGTAAGATCAAATTCTTGTAGTAAGAGGATCCAATGAATTAAGCGAGACTCAGCGTCCTTTTTAACAAAAAGACACCAAAGAGCGGAATGGTCCGTGTAAATAGTGATGTGTGAGCCTATCAAGTATTGTTGGAATTTTTCAAGAGCAAAAACTACCGCTAGAAGCTCTTTTTCGGTAGTTATGTAATTGAGTTGAGCATCATTCGGAGTCATACTAGCATAGTAGATAATGTGAAGGATCTTGTTGGTGAGTTGTCCTAAGACAGCACCAACTGCAAAGTTCGAAACGTCACACATTATTTCAAATGGGAGATCCCAATTTGATGAGCAAATTACTGGAGCAGAAACAAGTTCGTTTTTGTGACATTCAAAAGACGAGATACAATCAGTGTTAAAATCGAATGGAATGTCTTTTCCAAGAAGAGTCGTAAGAGGTCGAGCAATCTTCCTAAAATCTTTCACAAAGCATCTATAGAAACCAGTATGGCCTAGGAAAAAGCGAATGTCCTTAACGGATTTGGGAATTGGTAGATTTACAATGACATCGATTTTTGCTTTATCTACCTAGATGTCTTTATTTGAAATGAAATGTCCAAGAGATATGCGTTGAGTGACCATAAAGTGGCATTTTTACCGATTTAGCATTAAGTGTTTATCCTTGCACCGTTTAAGAACAAGTTCAAGATGGTGTAAACACTCAGAGAAAGAGTTGCCAAAGATAGAAAAATCGTCCATGAACACTTTAAGAAAAATGTTCGATCATATCAGAAAAGATGCTAACCATGCATCTTTGAAACGTAGCAGGAGCGTTGCAAAAGCCAAACAGCATACATCGATAAGCAAAAGTGCCAAAGGGATGCACAAAAGTTTTCTTCTCTTGATCTTTCGGAGCGATTGGAATTTGGTTATAGCCGAAATAACCATCAAGAAAGAAATAGACGTGGCCGGCTAAACGTTCAAGCATTTGATTGATAAAAGGAAGAAGGAAGTGATCCTTATGTGTTGCGGCATTTAATTTTTGATAGTCAATGCAACACGCCAACCCGTTTGAGTAAGAGATGGAATAAGTTCGTTTGAATCGTTCTTGACAACGGTAAGCCCAGACTTTTTCGGTACAATGTGAATTGGGCTAACCCATGAACTATCGGAGATTGGGTATATGATACCATTGTATAGAAGTTTAAGAATTTTATCATGCACCGCATCCTTCATTTTTGGGTTAAGCCTTCGTTGCGCATCGTGAACAAGCTTGGCATCGTTAATTAAATGGATGCGATGTTGAACAAGAGCGGGACTAATTCCCTTTATATCGGTGATTGACCATCCAATTTCTTACTTGTTTTTCGAAAGGATTTAAAGTAAGGAAGTTTCTTGATCATGAGAGAGAGTTGCAGAAATTATGACGGGAGACGTTTCGTCGTCACCTAAGTATGCATACTTAAGGTGATCGGGAAGGGGTTTAAGGTCCAACTTCAGGAGTTGCTCGATTAAAGAATTGGGTTGAGATTCGGACCAATTGGAAGCGATTCAAAGAGGAGCGTGTATTCAATTTCGTTGGGGATTTCGTGAAACAAAATTTCGTACTCAGCCTCGCGATCATCGTTAAGGTCAATCGTCTCATTTTCGAAGTTTTCATGAATGGCACTCCAACGTTTGGTCACGAGGTTCATTCGATTGATTTTCAAGATTGAAAATGTTAAGATCCAAAGTCATGTTTCAAAAAGAGATTTTCAGCGAACCCTACAATTTATTAAGGCATTTGAGGTGGCTAAGAACGGTCGGCCCAATATCAAAGGGATTTGACTAGCAGTGTTGGTCACAGATTGTGTTTCGAGAATGATAAAATCAATGGGGAATATGAATTGCCCTACTATAAGGAGCTCGTCCTCGATTTCTCTAACGGGCTTCTTAATGGAACGATCAGCGAATTGAAGTCTGACCTTTGTTGGTTTGAGCTCACCTAACCCTAATGTTCATACATAGAGTATGGAACACTTGCGCTTAAGTCTATCAAGCATTTGTTAATCGTCTTGTCTCCAATTGTACACGAGATTATGGGGCAACCAAAATTTTTGTATTCAACGGGCATGGATTGGGATAAGACTTCACTCAAACTGGCCGCTAAGAAGACTATTTTGGGCACTTGAGTGTGTCTCTTTTGGGTATATAAGTCCTTAAGAAATTTAGCGTAAGTTGGGACTTACTGAACAATGTCAAGAAGCGGGATGTTTACTTTCACTTGTCTAAAAATTTCCAACATCTTTTCCATTTGGTCCGAGTTGTTCTTTGGTCGAAGACGATGTGGAAATGGGACACTATACTCAGTAGGCGGGTCTACTCGAGTAGAAGAAGAATTTTGATTGGCATTTGATTCGACGTTTGGCTCCACGTTCTGTTTAGATTCGTTCGTTGATTTAGAAATGTCGGGAGGGCTTTCTGGTTAATCGTTTGGATTAACGATTTGATTATCGATTTGTTTACCGAAATGTAGAGATGTGATAGCATTCAATTGGGTGACGTTGCTATCTTGAACAACATGTGTTGGGCTTCATGCTTTTGATTCATGACAAGGAGTTCAAGACAGAAAAAGGATTATCAAATATTCAACAAGTATGGTTTATTAGAGTTTAAGTTAGTATTTGTTGTTAAAATCTACCCTCAAGTAAACCTGCATTTCTAAAAATATATAGGTCAATCGAATGGAACCATCCAGTCAGTCGACTGACCTATGCACATGCAATTTTATATATTGCACAATTTAGTCGACTAAATATTCATGATCGATCGACTAAAATGTGCCATATTCGAACTAAAACATTTTTTTTTAATCCAGTCGACTGATTGATCATATTCAGTTGACTAAATATGATATAACTGCCATATTTTTTAAATTTTTTGAAGAGACACTCCTCTTCCTGAAGAGGAATCTCTTCTACAAAGAGTTGCAACCAATTCTATTCATCAGAACTGTTTACCAAGTATTGTAACTCTTCATTCATTATAAATATACAGTCCATTCAAGATCAAAGAATCAACTTTTATATTCTCTACTCTTTTGAATATTCAGAACTTCTTATTGCTTAGAGTTTGTGAAATCACACTTATAATTCTTCATTTCTAAAGCAATCTATGCTTTCCCTATCTTCACGGACATATAAATATACATATCATACTTGAGGAAAAGATTATAGGAAGGGTGTACTTCATTCGACAAATCTATGTTGTAACAAGAACACACAAAGTCAAGAAAATAATTTATTTGTATCAAAGTCCTTTTTGGTTGCTTAGGCGGGAAAAATCCTGTTCAGTTGCTTAGGTGGTCAAAGTCCTGTTCGGTTTCTCAGGCGGTGCAAACCTATTCCTCCATGTTAAGTGAGATTTGCTAGTTTAATTACAGAAGGAGTCTGCGACTGGATGTAGAACGGGAAGTTCGAACCAGTATAAAAATATCTGTGTCATTTTATTTAACTGCTTTATTTAATTACTTTATATTCCACACACGTAGTATAGATAATATTCATATAACACGATCATTAGTAGCACTTTCAAGGCTTGACTCGAATTAGCGTTTTGATTTCTGGGATTTGGAACAGGCTGGCTCGGGAAAGTGCCTCGTTCATGTTCACTCATAGACGTGGCTGATCGACTCATTTGCATTTCAAGTTTTACGATAGATTGGCACGTGTTTTTCATATACGAGGTCAACAGATTTCGCAAATTGCTGTTTGATTGGAGGCTTTGAGTGGTTGCTTTAGCCAACGTTCCAAGACTTTTCTCAAGTGAACTTAAACGTTTATCGTTTTGGGGAGGGGGAGCAAGATTTGGTCAAAAATTTGATTGTTGCGGTTGATTTTGAGATGGACCCACAAAGTTTGGTTGGAAATGATTGGGCACTGAAAGAGAGGATTCAAAGCATTATTCGGGAATGTTTGAAAATTAGGACGAACCATATTTGTGTTGGAAATGTTTTGATTCCACACAAAGTTTGGATGATTTCTCTAACCAGGATTGTACGTTGGAGAAAATGGGTAATTTTTAGCTTTATTGAAAGCATTGATTTGTTCGATAGAATTAGGGCACTGATCGGCTATATGGTTAGGATCGTTGCATTTATAACACATGGGTTGGGAAGCTTGGTTCATTTGGTTTGATGAAAAAACATTGTTGAATTTATTAATCATTGAGTCGATTTTAGCTTCCAAGGTCAAAAATGATCCTATCGAGTGTGCGCTTGATCGTGAGTAAATTGACTTTTCGGTCGAACGTTCCCATTGGGACGACTTTTCGGCTAGATTCTCAAGAAATTGCCAAGCATCATCGTTATGCTAGGCGAGAAAGTTCCCTTGGCACATTGATTCGAGCATGGTTCGTGAGCTGTTTTCGAGTCCATCGTACAAGATTTAGCAGAGCATCCATTTTTCAAAGTTATGGTGTGGACATTTTATCAAAAGCTCTTTGAATCTTTCAAAATATTTTCCAAATGGTTCTCCCCTGAATTGATGAAAATTTACGATTTCGTTTCGGATTTTAGATGTTTTTTCCAAGGGGTGGAACTTTTTTAAGAAAACTTTCACAAATTTTCTAAAGTTTTAATCGAGTTAGATGGTAAGCTGTAAAACCATTTTTCAGCGTAATATGTGAGAGCAAATGGAATTAATCGAAGTTTGATTCCATCATCAAAAAGTTGTTGGAGTTTCATGGTTGCACAAACTTGTTCGAATTTCTTCAAGAAAATGTATGGGTCATCGTGCTCAAAATTGCCAAATTTTGGAAGCGTGGCAATATGGTTCGATTGAATTTCGAAATGGTCACCCGTAGGGGTGGGTAACGTGATGCAAGATGGAGTAGAAACTCTATCAGGAAAGATTCTATCCATAAGAGTTCGATGGGCGTTCTCGTTCTCCATTTCCAGAGGATCATTTATTCGAGTTAAACGATTAGTTGTTGAATTATGAGTCCAAGTGTTCATTGTTGTGTCACGAGTCCAAGTACACATGCACAATTAAAAGTTGAGAAGAGAAAGAAGTTAGAATCAAGTTTAGAGTATGAAACAAGATTTGGAAAATGAAGTGAGAAATTGTTTTTGTTGTTTTTTTTTGTTTTTAAAAGGAAGAGAAATATTTACCAAGAGAAATTTATTTTTCAAAAGTGAAGTTTGCTTTTTTGTTTTGTTTTTTGGCTTTTCAAAAAAATTTTATATGTTTTTGTTTCTGTATTTTTTTTTTGTTTTTGAATTTTCTAATATTTACCAAAAGGATTTTTTGTTTTAGAAAATGTAAAATAGGAATTTGATTTTTCTTTTTTTTCTTTTGAATTTTCAAATTTTTTTTCTTTTTTATTTAATGTTTTTATTTATTTTTTATTTTGATTGAAAAATTTCGAAGTAAAGGATTTAAAAGGATATTTTTTGGATTTAAAAAAAAGTAAGTCAAGTAAAATTTAGAATTTTTTTGCTTTTGGATTTTTTTTAAATATGCATGAACTAATTCAACTAAATGAATGCAAAGGACTTAATTAAAATTTTCTCTCCTTAGTAGCTCCTAACCCAAAATTGTATAACCACACTTTGTCTTAAATCAACAAAAATATTTCTTAGCCAGGTAATGGGCAGGAGTTATCGGTGTACCACGAATCACCGCAGTAATGCAACCAAAGGTTTAAGTACCTTCAGAGGAACAACCACTATAATATTTACGAATCACCATAATATTTATAAATGGTTATTGCTCTGCCATAGCCTAAACACCAAGAAATAAAACTGTTCAAGGAAGACAACTATCAAAATACAATTAAGACCTAGGTGAGCTCGCGATACCCTTAAGTCGAATGTCTAACCCTTATTACTTGTCAAAATTCTATGATGAAATGTGATTTGTGGGCCAAGGAAAGGGTGATGAAATCCCCCACCTTATGTGAATTGGGTGTTGCCCTTAGAAAATAAAAATAAGATGAGATGAATGCAAAGCAAAAACTAAATGTGTATTAATAATGCAACTACAACGATATTTGTTTTTGAATTTTTGAATTTTTTTTATATAAATGCAAATGCAAGCAACCAACAATGCAATTAAAATAAAACTAAAGATGAAAGCACGATACTAGAGCGTGCAGAATTATTAGCAATTTATTTTTTTAGTGGCGATATTTTTTATAGCAAGCAAAGCAAAACAAGCAATTCCTCTGATTTTCTACTTTGGTAACCTGAAATTTCGAACAAGATATATGCAATTTTTGTTTCTTTCGACATATAATGATGGAATTTAAAACAATTTAAAACACATATAAAATTAATTTTTTTAAAAGAATAAGACAAAAAAACTAAAAACATATTAAAAAAATGGAGCAAACTCTATTTTTTTTATTAAGTAGAAATGAAAACAAAAAAAACTAACTTGTTTTCCTTTTTTTAGAATTTTTTTGAAAAGAGAAAAGCTTACACAATAAAACCCCTCTTTTTTTTAACTTAAACACTGTCCAAAATATAAACAATTCCAATATAAACCCGACCCAAATATAAACTGGTTACCCAAACTATATAAAAAAATATGAAACTTCTCCAAAACAGAAATCGAATTACCCCAAAGCAAACCGATTTTTCCCAAAGCAAATTGATGTCTTCCAAAACACAGAATTTCTCGTAGATGAAAGTTAAGTCAAGGTGATTAGGGATAAGGGAGTCGCGGTGGTTTTGGGTATGAGGCGATAGAGGAGGTTGTTCGGGTTTGGGTCTGGAGGTTCGGTGATGTTTGGGTTTGCGATTGCGTTTGTTTACAGGATGCTGAAGATCGCGATTGAGTGATTGGGTTGGTTTTGCATCTGTGGTGATTATGTGGTTGGTTGGTGATTGCAGGTTGGTGAGGCTGATTGATTTAGCATAGGGGAAGGGATGACGAGGAGCAAGTAATTGTAGCAGGTTGCGGAAGGAAGCCTGCGGAGGTTGCAACGGTCGTGTAATGAGTTGGAGTGTCAGGTGAAGATGGTCGTGTAATGAGTTGGTCTGCGGATGATGATTTGATGGCGGAGAGGGCGGTTGTAGTTAAGTTGAATGAAGGTTGGTCACTTGTCGTGGAATCAAATTTCAATTGAATGAATGTTGTTATGGAAAATTTATTTTTTGTTAAAGTTGAGGCTAGAAATTGAATGTTGGAAGTTTGTTGGACAGGAGTACAGTAGTCGTTGTGAGTTAACAGTGGGGAGGTTTGTTAACAGAAGGGAGAGAGGGCGACAGACAGTAAAGTTGTGATATTGTGGAGTGATAGTGTATTTGGTCAGGGGATATGGTTTTTTTTGATGGTACTGGAGGTGATTTTGCTTTGGAAGGGGTGACGTATGTGGATGAAAGTGGGTGATATGGCAGAAGGGATTGACTGTGGTGGGTGATGATGTTTTTTGGTGTTGTGAATGTGGCTTGGTGTGAAGTTGATTTAGTGATGTGGTTATTGTCGAAGCAGTGGTGGAGGAAGAGTGTTGGTTTGGATATGTATAGTGGGTTGTTGCAGTGGAAGGTGGTCAGTGGTGAAGAGGAGATAGTTGAAGGATGATGGCTGTAGGCGAAGATGTATGATGTTGCAGCAGTTATGATATGGTGAGGGGTTGGAAGGTTGAACAGTTGAAGAAGGTGGTTTATAGTTGTAGTGTGGAGTGGTTTGTGTGATAGTGGATGGCAAATAAGAACGGTTATGATATGGAGTGATTGAATAGAGGTTATGTGCACCGGTGATGCACTATGCAAGTAAGTATTGCAGTTTTGGGGAGCACTGTGCAGGTGAGTTTGTAGCAATAAGAAGGGCAGAGCAGTAGTTTTGTAACAGTTTGAAAAAGAGAATGGCAAATGAATGTAGAGGACTTTGTGGCAGCAAAGGCAGTAATGTAATTGATGGTGCAGTTTGATGTTTGGTCAGTGCTTGAACATGGCAATGGAGGAGTTGTAAGTAATGCAGACAGTAAGGAGTAGCAGAGGATGGATGTGTTAATGAAGTTTACTGTCTAGAGGGTTAGTTGTTTACTGGATGTATGTGTGTGCAGTATGGTCAAGTGAATGAGGATGATAGCAACTGGTTAGGGCAGTGGGATGGTTAGAGGAGGAGGTATGGAGGAGATAGGGATGGTCAGTGACAGTCTTGCTGTGTTAAGGAAGTGGAAGTGATGGCAACTGTGAATGGGTGAAGCAAGTTTATGGTGGAAGAGCTCTGGTATGCAGTGGCGGTATGCAGAAGTCAGGGACGGCAGAGTTGAAGAAATGTGCACAGTGCATAATGTAGTGTTTTTGTGTTTCTTTATAGAAAAAAGGAAAGTTGTAAATGTAAAAGAAAATGAATAAAATAATTTCTATTTTTGAAATGAAATTGTGGATTTTTATTATAAATATGCAAATGCAATTGCAACTAGAAAACAAGAGATGCACACAAACAAATGAAAGCAAAAATCAAACAACAATCACACAACACTTTTTTTTATTTTTTTTAAATGAAAACAAACACACAAAAATAATTCGAAGAATAGAAAATAAAATCAATTTATTCCCCGGTAATGGTGCCAAAAACTTGTTTGACGACTAATATTTGATCGGTTTAGAAAATAGCCGAAAATTTTAAATTAAAAATTAACCGCAAGCGCACATCGTTGAATTTTAGTATGTGGTGAGTACGGGTCGATCCACGGGGAATTATATAGATTTTAAAATTTCTATTCAATCAAATTAAACCAAGAGTTGAAGTTTTTATTAGCTAAGAACAATGTAAACAAAAAGCTAGAACAAAAAGTGATGGAAAATATGAGATTAGAAAACAATTTAGAGGCAATTCCACTCTCATATTTTTGTAAATCAATACAAAAATAATCTATGATCTCTATTTTTGATATTAAGTGGAATTAGTGATGTATTTATCATTAGTATGGTTTATTTATGTTATTGATTAACATAAATTAAACCATCAAACTATAATACAACAACCAAAGCCAGTTATCAATTCTCATGAAAATGAAGTCAAAGCAAAAGCTATTTTAAGTATGATCTATCTACTATTGTATTTAGTAACATAAATCATCAAATTTTGTTTCCACCTTAATTTCATAATAATCAATTAGTAAAATGATGATGTAAATTGTGTTTATGTTTGAATAAGAATAGCCTATTTGTAAATACAACATAGGCTATCAAATTCATTTTTATAAACTTATATCAACATTTACTTCTCATGAAGCATAAAAGAGACCATAAATCACAAGAAATGTTGAATTTACATAATATTAGAGAGCTTCGTTACCCCTAAATTGGAGGGGTTTAGCTAATCATTTTTGTTATCAAATGAACACATGTAAATTTCAACATTTTAAAGCGAGCAAAAAAAAGTAAGTGCTAATGAAAATGGAAGAAAAAAGAACTAAGCCACTTGCATAAAAATAAAATTAAACTAAGTGCATAAAAGAGGAAGCTAATCTACTAACATTAGAATGAAGAAAGCATAAAAATGAACATAAAATAAAAGAGCACGTAAAAAAGAAAGAGGCTTAGTAGGCCATTTTATTCCTCGTTTGATTTGAAGCTACAACTTGCATTCTACTGATAAGTAAATAAAAAGTGAAGAAGATCATTTACAGGTACATAAGCAGGCTATTTATACATGTACAAAACCTTAATCCAATTTTTATGGAGCTTTCTAAAATACCCTTTAGGAAGTGTGGCAACCAAGTAATCATTAGTTTCTAATTAATCCATCATCAAGTATGCATGAAACTTTAACCTCCACTAACTTTTCCATTAGCTTCTAATTGCAGATTAAGGTAAGTGGGTAGGTGGGGTCCTCCATGATGCATGGTTTGAATTATTTCCATCTTCATTCCTTTGTTTCCCTCCTTGTGCATGCATATGTTCATGAAAATACCTTCATATTAACATCCAAAATTCCTATAATTAAAAGGAAAATGTGCAAATAAATATTCTCAAAGATAATTCATGCACAAATTACTATTTTACCCCTACATTGATGTATGAATGTTGACTTGAAAGCATATTTTAAATTTGGTTTTAAACATGTAAAATACCCAATTATGACATTTATTTAAAATAAAAATAGATTAAATATGGATGTAAAAATATGCACATCTACGTGCACATCAATTCAAGCAAATTTGCATCCAATCTCTACTATCCAATACCCAACACATAATTTCTAACATCCCAAAATTTGAAAATCAAATTTTCTTAAACATATACTCTTATGCCGGAAAAGGAACTCAGATGGAAAATTTTGCATTTCCACACTTCTTTTGGATACCTATTCCGTTGTACCTTGGAACCTTCTCTTTTGCCCTAAACTTTTTCCAACTTTTCCAAGTACAATTTGCAGAAGGAGGTTTATTTTTGGATGTTAAAACGTAATTATTCTAAATGCAAGTTTTTTCACTATCAATAAGGTATTGAAATAGAAATTCCAAAGCTAAAATATTTTTTTCCCTTATTACTCCCTATGTTTAGTATACTGTCATGCTTGTTGGACAGTAAAATTCATAATCACAAATATGTCGACCCTCCTTAAGCAAAGCATATGCCATTTGAAAATCAAAAATTCTTCCATTCTCCATAAAAACCTTTTCCCCTTCCAATCAAACTTGCAAATAGTTTGGAAATTAAATCTTCAAAAATATTAAAACATAATTTTTTAGAAGCATTTAAAAACAACTTTTCAAAAGCATTTGAATACAATTTTCCAAAAGCATTTGAACACAATTTTTCAAAACAGTAGAACACAATTTTTCCAAACACATGCCTCTACATCCTTAAAACAAATCAAGCCACGTCTTAACGTAATCAAGGCTCAGTCAATGAGTTAATGCGTATGATTGACTCTAGAATTGTGTAGTTAGTCTTGGATTTTGAGAACCTTTCTTTCTGTTCGAAAAAATGACATACAATATAAATTTTATCTTTTAAGTTATATGAATAACAACCCGTGATTTCGCAATAAACTTTTCATGTCCTTCGCTTGCTAAAATTTATTTTTCTGAAAATTCTGAAGTCTTAGGATTTAAACTTTCTTTATTTCTAGTTTCTAACTTAATCTCCTAATTTTTTTTATAAACTTTTAGCTTACCTTACATTTTACCGCTAGATAAGTGTCCTTATGAGGTTTCCTTATGTACACTTTTTTCCAGTATATATATATATATATATATATATATATATATATATCAAAGCTTATCTAGAAAATCAACGCCGTAACAAAATATGAACATATCTCTTATCATATAGCTTTTCCAATACCCGAAGGATAACAACTAGCGATTGCAACCCAAATAGCCTAAAAGAACAATTGCTTGAGCCGCCCTTCATCAACAATTGATATTAATGATGTGTGGCCCTATCACTTCTTACTCGATTAAAATGGACATTTCTACTATGTAATTCTGCTATAACCCACATGTTTTAGCTCACCTCCTTGGATCCCAATAAATAAGGTCCATGCATTAATTAAATTATTGCTCCCGATTATGAGATAAATTGTGCATTCCCACGGTGGGTAAGAAATACAAGCCATGCACATTTAGAATAACTCATCGGTAAATTGGTTCGGTAGAATAACTTTCATACTACCTATCTTGTCTACTTTAACCTTGAGTCAACCAGTATCCTTTATGTGTGCATGTCATGTCATTACTCTCCTCTTCCATCGTATTACTATCTTCTTTCAATCCAAATCTTTTGTTAATATTCTCAATCTTTGGTATCTACCTACTTTATCCTTGATCTTTCATGCAAGTATACATCGGGACTCTCAAAAGTGTACTTTAATAACATTCCCCATTCCTTTAGGGTTCTTCTTATGGCTTTCTTATATGTCTAATCAAACATTCCTAGTTCATACCAATATTCCTTATATTCTACGGAAATTCCATGTTGCTACACTACAAGAATTCGTGGCTATTTTATTCATAGCTTTGACATTTACCCTGTTATACCTATGCAGTCATCCCTATCCACTTCATACGAAAAATTCGTTTGGTTTTCACCATTCTTTATAAAATTAAAGCTTCATAGTCATGAAGTACTTAATCAAAAAAATTTATCATTAAAACATAAACTTAGAATCCCTTTTAGTCAAATTCAAAAATTGCTTGGTTTCTGTTATCCGGTATTTTGACCCGGCTATATTCGATCTAATTAGACAAGTTAGATTCGAATGTCATTAAGGCTAGTAAGTCCAGAGTGATGATTGTGGGATCTAAAAATCAAGTACAGATGATAATATGAAGCCGTGATCGAACGAAATTGACAGATACGTGATGTAGAAAGTTCGAAGTATGGAATATAGTTCAACATAGAGGAGGGATCGGCTATAATCATTCTCCAATATAAGGATCAGCGTATGTCAGGGAAGCAAGTACAAGTTAATGGGAAACAATCAATACCTCAAGATATAAAAGTCCAATGCAAATGAAATTTTAAGCAAGATGTAGGGACCCTAGGGAGGCCATCCTCGTTACCTCACCTCAAAAAGATGAAGTAAGAGAGATCGACCCTCTTCCCTCAACAGGGACCGACTAAAATCAGAAAACAACTCACATTGAAGCAAAGATTGTGCAATAACTTAAGTTCTACTAATCCAATTGGCATGAAACATGGAGGCATACAACATGCAAGCTACCATAGGGATCGCACGCCAAAATTCCTTCAAAATAGGGATCGGCACCGATCACTATTCCTTGGGTTTTGGCCATGCGATCCCTCTTATGGGTCCAAATGGTTTTGGAGATCCTTCTGCCAAATTTTCAGGGAGATATTTTGTCATCTTCCTATATAAATACAGGCTTGGTTGTTCATTTTTGGGACCTTTACGCTGCTAGTTGCTTTGTACTCCATTGTACTAAGGATTTTTATCCGATCCCTATTGTACTCAATTGACAAAGTGATAATAAAGCAATATATTCAAAGTGGATGTAGGAAAACAACGCCAAATCATTATAAATCATTGTGCTCATGTTCTTGCTTTAATTTTCTGCTATTAAATTACTTATTTCCTCTGTTTTCATTTTATATTTTTCATTTACTTCTCTTTAAAACTTCTATTGGGTGTTTGTGCCAAATTTTGGTGCAAACATTTTGGTGCTTTCATTGAGAAAGAGATTCTCATCCCTATTTGGATCCCTTTGTCGCTACTAGATTGCATAAATCCCCTAAAGTGATTAAGAATTCTATTTAAGAAGCTTGTTCATTCTATTCAGATTTGCAAAATTCTAAGGAAAGCCATCAACAATGGTTAGGAATACCAGATCTACATCTTAAAACGTAGAAGGAAAAGAGTACGCTAGCATCTAGCAAGAAGGACCGAGCAATCTACCAGTAGATATGAATGCTACCAATCCAGTTGATATCCAGAATCCGGCTAGAGCTAATTTCCAGAATCTAATGAGAGAGCTAGTGGATAACTGCCGGTAGTTGAATCAGCAGATTCAAGCCAATACTTATGTAATGAACCAACTCAGTCAACAACAATGCGGAAAAGCTAGGAGGGACCCAACCTCCTATTCTACATCGGAGAGTTCTAGTTCATCAGATGATTATCATAGACGTAGATGTAACATAATTGATGGAAATCATGCAGAAGCTTTTGGACATCAGCAGGCAAGCTGACTTGGCTTGTCAAGACCGATGGGTCTCGGTCCCTTCATAGCAATTGGTGTCGATCCCTCCTTCAGAGGTGGGAGCCTACCTTTCCATATTGGAGCACAAGTTGGAGCTCTTATGATTGACGTGGATGCTGGAGTTCTGGTGGATGCAAACCAGATACCTCCTCGGAATGAGGATGAAGTGAATATACATGATATGCATCGAGAGGATGTTAAGCCAAGAAGGCATGGAACGGCCCATAGACATCGATTGGACCATTCTCGTGAGGTGGAGCATAACTACTACTTAGTTCCAACTATCCAAACGTTGAACTTGTTGGTTATGGTTAAACAGCTAGTGAGGAAGAGCCAAGGCTTAACCAATGATGATTAAGGCATCTCGAGAAGCCATACCCCGTTCACCGGTAGTATGTTGCATGTAGAGTATCCAGGAGGTTCAGCATGCCGTCAATGCCTTCCTATGAAGGAAAAACCAATCTCAGGCAACACATCATGAGATATGAATGGATGATGGATTCCACACGAGCTGAGATACAACCAAGTGTAGATTTTTCCTATCACTCTCTCTTGAATATCAATGATGTGGTTTAAGAGATTACCCCCATGGTCAATATCAAGGTTTGATGATTTAGCAACGAAGTTTGTGGAGCAGTTCTGTTTGCATGCAACTCGCCCCAAAGATGTAATGTCCTTATACAATGTGATCTAAGCTCTGGGGGAATCGTTGAATGATTATTTGGAGAGATTTCATACAACTGTCACATAAGTCGGTAATCTGAATGACCATTCAATATTAATGGTGGTAACGAGAGGGATTGATCCATAATTTGACTTTGGCGATTGGTTAGCTGGCAAACCACCCACAACATTTGAACGTTTCTTTGCAAAAGCAGCTTAGTATTTAAGGAAAGAGGAAGCTAGATGCTCTAGGAAGAAGAATGTTGTAGGACCAAGTGAGAGGGAGTGCAGGTAACATTGCAGTGAAGCAGTCTGGTGATGATTCTGGAAAAGTTCAAGTGAATGTCCAAAATAAACCAAATCCGCAAAAGAAAGGCGGTGATAGGAACCGTAAACAAAAGAGGGATTCTAGAAGAGAAAAGCCTAGGATTCCAATGTATGATACCCGCACACCACTGAATACATCTCTATAGAACGTCTATTTGTCTACCTGCAATACCATGTAGTACATGAAGACACCTCCCTAGGAATCAATGAAGAAGCAGAAGAAGACTGAGAAATATTGTCGGTTCCATGAATGTTATGGACATGACACGCATGAGTGTAGGAATCTCCAAGATATTATCTAGAAGCTGATTTGGGAAAGAAAGTTATAATAGTTTGTAAAAGCCACGCAGGATGGCGGACAGGGACATCTGACCCCAATCGGGGACAAGCTCCGCACAGGGTCGAGAAGCCTAGGCGGACTGGTGGAAGATTAGTGATGAATACAATACTCAGAGGACGACATCCAGCTGATAAGAGTTGGCATGAGATAGAGTGTATGTTAGCGCGATCAAGCATGTGAATTTTGAATGTTGTTCGAGTACATAAGATGGAACTCCAGCAAAATAGCAGCATATAATGACAGATGAGATTGTGTTTAGAAATAAAGATGCAGATAGGTGGATGCACCGACGATCGATTCAATGGTGATTTCGATCATCACCGGCCGTGCCTTAGTAAGGAGGATTTTAGTTGATTGTGGAAGTTTCGTAAATATAATTTTCAAAAAGGCTTAAAATCAGATTAGGATGGAAGCCAAGGAACTGAAACCATCTAAAACCCGCATTCATGGCTTCAAAGGTAGTGTGATCGAGGCTGTCAGATATGTCGAATTGCCTAGAGAGATGGGAGAAGGTGACCGTAGGAGAGTGTTGATTATGCCATTTGTTGTCTTGGATGTTCACTCTCCATACAATGCTTTTCTAGGCCGACCAGCCCTAGCTAAATTCTAGGCAGCTCTTCCCCATAGTTTTGACTTTAAAGTTCCCAACTGATAACGGTGTTAGAGTTGTGCATGGTGATCGGGCAATCAGACGTGCCTGCTATGTAACTAAATTGAGAGATGCTTAATGAAAGGAGAATGGTAAGGTTGTGCACAAATCTCTCCGCATCCAAACCATCGAAGATTGACACCAACGCCTAGGCCTTGGCTTGGGCACCATAGTCGATTCTATAAAGACAAATTCGAGAGATGACGAGGAGGAGCCCAAAGAGACCAAGACTGCACCAGATGAGCTAACGACTGACATCACGATCAACCACTGTTATCCGGTCACTTGGCCCAGCTATAAGGTGATAATTACAAAGGCTTTGATTGAGTCTGGATAAGACTTGAGTTAGTTAGAGATTGGAGACGTAAGGGATTGATCCGTTTTGGGTAGTCCGGCATATGTGCATTGTGCGGCCTATATGCACCATTCATCCACCTTCGTTCGGCAACCACGGTTTGGCCAGGTTCGTTTGGCAACCACCGTTCGGCCAGGTTCGTTCGGCAACCACTATTCGGCCACCTTCTTTCGGCAACAACCGTTCGGCCAGGTTCGTTCGGCAACCACCGTTTGGCCACTTTCGTTCGGCAACCACCGTTAGGCTAGGTTCGTTCGGCAACCACCGTTCGGCCAGGTTCGTTCAGCACCATCAAAGGCACACCATCGTTCGGCCACCATCGTTTGGCCACCATCGTTCGGCGACCACCGTTTGGTATGCCTGGCTCGACACACAGAAGTCGCCTACTATGGGCCAAAGTACCTTGTTCCTGGGCCTGCGAAGGGAGTCCAGCCTATCTTCGTCTATAAATACAGAGGCAGGGGTACAGTTGAAAGGACCTTCTTATGGGAGAACTCCAGGGAAACTCTGGCATTTTTTATACTCTCCTATTTTCGATTCAAACTTGTATTCAAGTGGTTTGTTTATGAATTGTATATGTATTCAAGTGATAGGGAAAGACATAAAGTTCATATTCAAAGTGGACGTGACAATTACGCCAAATCACTATAAATTTGGTGTTCTCGTTTCTACTGTTCTTTTGGCACTCAATTGCATTATTTTTCTGTTTTAATTTACTTTCTTCATTAATCTCTCTACATAACTCTATTCAAGGGTGTTAGTGACCAATTTTGGTGCTAACAACCACGATGACCCATCATGGGTCCTAAAGATCGGATCACAGCTCAGCCTCCCGATGATGAAAGAATTTGCTAGTTTTCTTCGAGTGAATCCTGACATATTCGCTTGGACTCACTTTAACATGTGTGGGATCTCGCCTGCCATTGCGAGCCATGCATTGAATATTGACCCAAGGCATGTCCCGGTGAAACAAAAAAAGCATGACATGGATCCGGAGAGATCTGCTGCCCTTAAAGAGGTGGTGGATAGACTCAAAGGAAATGGGTTTATTCACGATGCCATGTACCCTAAATGGGTATCTAATCATGTACTTGCAAGAAAGGCGAATGGAAAATGGCAAATATGCTTTGATTACTCGGACTTGAACAAGGCGTACCTAAAAGGCAGTTTTCCCCTTGTAAAGACCGACCAGCTGGTAGACTCAACCGCACGACACGAATTACTATCTTTCATGGATGCGTACTCTAGATATAACCAAATCCCAATGCATATCCCCGATCTAGAGCACACCAGCTTCATTACTGATGTTGGATTGTATTGCTATGTGGTAATGCCATTTGGATTAAAGAATGCTGGAGCGACCTACCAACGCCTAGTCAATAGAATGTTTAAAGATCCGATTGGAAAGATGATGGTGGTATATATGGATGATATGCTCGTGAAGTCATGACGATCAAGTGACCACATTAGAGACTTGGCGGAAATTCGATATCCATTGATATTATAAAATGAAGATCAATCCTCTGAACTGTTCTTTTGCGTTGCATTAGAAAAGTTCTTGGGTTTCATCGTCAATGCCCGTGAAATCGAAGCTAATCCCAAGAAGATTCAAACAATTTGCACCACTGAAGCGCCAAAGACGATCAAGCAAGTACAGAGTCTAAATGGGAAGGTTGATGCCCTAATTTGATTTATTTTTTCAAAGCCATCGATAAATGCATACCTTTCTATGATTTGATTAGGAAAGTGAAAAGGAACTTTGAATGGAAGCAGGATTGTGAAGATGCATTCCAAGCTTTGGTCAACCACTTAGAGAAACCTCCCATCTTGTCAAATTTGGTGGATCATGAAGACTAGTATATCTACTTGGACATGCTGGTACATGCCATAAGTGCCGCACTGCTTTGTGAGGAGAATCAGCTCTGGACATCGGTCTATTATGTTAGAAAGCGATTAATGGAAGCTGAAAGGAACTATATGAAGATAGAGAAATTGGCATACTTCTTGTTGATTGCTTCACGAAAACTCCAACCCTATTTTTAAGCTTATCCATCAATGTTTACCCTGATCAGCAGTTACGACAGGCTCAACAGCGACCTGAGATGTTTGGAAGGTTACTTAAGTGGAACATTGAACTGAGTCAATTCGACATTACTTATCTCCCTTGGAGAGCCATCTAAGGACAGGCGCTAGTATACTTTATAGCAGAATTCACCTCATAGGATAATCTCCCAAAGTGCGGTGGAGGCCCTACCATCTGGTGGAAAATGTGTACGGATGGAGCATCCAATGATAGTTGTTCTAGAGCCGGAATCATGTTAGTAACTCCAGCAGATCGATCAATTTTCTATTCTTTGAAGCTTAACTTCCTTGCAACGAACAAGGAAGCCGAGTATGAATCTCTGATTGCTAGACTTAAACTTGCCAGGGAACTGGGGATAAAATCTCTTGAGATCTTTTGCAACTCACAATTGATAGTATACCAAGTCAGGGGAGATTACCAAGCTAAAGGACAACGGCTCGCTCTGTACCTTATCCAAGTCCAAGAGCTATTGACTGGCTTTGAGTATTATGACATCACGCACATTCCTCGAGATCAAAATAAAGAGGCTGACTCATTGGCAAAGTTTGCTAGCACTGGGGATGCATAACAAATGGGCTTAGTTGCAGTTGAAGTACTAGACGCTCCGAGCATAAACCAGATGGAAATCGACTGGGTACTAGAGGCGGGGCCTGGAAGGAGTTGTGGATGACTCCAATTAAAAACTATTTTCTATACGGAGTCCTCCCTAAACGGAGGAATGAAAGGAGACAAGTCCTTCACAAAGCTTTGTGGTATATCATTAAGGAAGGAGTAACGTATAGAAAGGGTTTCTCCATTCCCCAGCTCCAGTGTATCATGCATGATGAAATAAAATGAGTCTTAAAGGAAGTTCATGAAGGAGAATGCGGTGATCATACTGGGGGGAAAACCCTAGCAAAGAAAATACTCCATTATAGGTATTATTAGTTGACCATCAACGGAGATGCTACCGATTACGCTAGACGATGTGACAAGTGGCAGATGTATGCAAAAGTTTCGAGGGCTCCACCGATGGAAATCACATAAATGGTCGGTCCATGGCCGTTTTCCATATGGGACATAGATATCATTGGTTCCTTACCGATATCAAAAGGTGGTGCAAAGTACGACATCATCGCAGTTGATTACTTTACCTAATGGGTCGAAGCAGAACTATAAGTCACAATCACAACAAAGAAAGTAATCAACTTCATCATTCGAAATATCATCTGTAAATTTGGCCTTCCACGAACTGTTGTAGCTGACAATGGAACCCTATTCGACAACACTGAATTCAAAGACTTCTGCCATTGGCATCATATTGAGAAGAGATTTGCAACAGTTGCACACCCTTAAGCAAATGGATAAGTTGAAGCTGTGAACAAAATCATAAACTCCATTCTGAAGAAGCGTTTGGAAAAGGCTGGACGCAAGTGGGTGGATGAACTCGCAACAGTATTATAGGGTTACAGAACCACCGACAAGTCCGCGACTGGCCATACTCCATTCGCCTTTGCATACAGCTTCAAAGCCATTATTCCTGTTGAACCCGAAGTCCCTTCTCATCGAGTAACCTACTACGATCCCAGAATGAATAGAGATCCTCTTTTAGAATATCTAGACTTTGCAGATGAGAAGCGCAAAGAAGCTGATTTGTGGGCAGCTGCACATCGACAACGAGTCGCCTGACACTACAAAACTAAAGTCCGACCTAGAACCATTGAAATCAACGATCTCATCTTGAATCGGGTTTTTCCTACCCCATCGCACATGAATCCTACTTGGGAAGGACCATACGTCGTTAAACAGAGGCTTGGATAAGGAACTTTCAAGCTATTGATTGTTAATGGTATCACACTCCCAAGAGTGTGGAATAACGAGCATTTACGATTCTATTTCACTTGGTTATTTCCTTTTCATTTAGTTGAATTCAATTTTCGAATTTGTTTTAGCATTTGATTTTCCAAATATGTAATAAGAAAAATTATGTCATTTCTTTCTATTTGGCATATAAAGCTTTAAATTTCCTTCATATCTGTGATTGTTGTACATTACATATTAGTTACAATACCGCACTAACTAATATTGACATGTCCGAGCAGCTCGTTAGAGCTTGGAGCTAGCCGATTACATTAGTTCACGATTAAACTAAACAAAATAAGAATGGTCTGATCGTTCATTTGAGCGTTCTCGCTCATAACTCGATGGTCAAAATATCTAATGAGGAATGGACGAGAGTCAACCATCCTATAACCAAATTAATCTTACCGAGTGATAGAGCAAACATGAATCAAAAGCGATCGTGATACGACCGATCGCTCGCTAAGTTAAACCATGGACTTGAGGGGAAATCAATCAATTAAGGAAAGTACGGTCTGACTATTTTCCAAAATAACTCTAGGTCCCTAGAGTGTGGACTATAGTATAAACACGAATTGGGTATGATTCGATTGCCCAGCAACAAACACTTATCCCCAGACTGCGGATATGAGCATAAACAAATAGATGAGTTCGGTTCGACCACTCACTATTCTATAAACTCCGGCCTAAAATGAACAGGAGGAGTATAAACTCGCTGAGGATGGAGTTAAACCATCCACTGTCTAACTTTGCTAACCCAAGACTGGGGGTAGGAGTATAATCACTCAAACCGCTGAATCCGACAATGTAACACTAGGGCTCGAGCCCATTGTTTGGTATGACTCAGGGCCATGACCTCATGGAGGCCTTGGGATAAAATTAACGGATTGTCATCCGAATCAATGAGCAATGAATTGCAGGTACATTGAATAGATCGACTACTTAGACAAAATTCACATAAGAGTTTGACAAAAAACGAAGAACTTTTATTTGCATGATAAAATTCAAAATTATGGAACAAGTTTATTCAAAAGCAGTGGTCGTATCCGCACAATCACGACAAACAAATGAGAAAGTGGCTATATAAGTTGTATACAAACTAAGTTGAAGTAGGACTATTTCTTCCGCCCTTTCTCCCTTTTGGATTTCATAGGAGTGCCACCACCCGAACTTTCTCCTGTTCTTTTCCTTGATCCTTTGCTGCCCTTGGCAAGAGAGCTTTCAGAGTTTGGAGGGAGTTCTTCAGGAACCGACCTGCCAGGTGGAATGACTTGTAATAGGATGAGATTTGGATCATCAATGTCCACCCAGTGGGTACAGCGTTAGCTTTTTTTTCCAGCAACTCCTCTCTCTCAATGCACTCTTTTAAGCTAAGCTTATCGATATGTTCAGTGGCACCAGTAATCACAACATTATCCGATTCATCTTGCAATGGCGGGTCATCAGCTTTTTCATCATCAGGTACTCCGAAAATTTGAGCGTCGTGCCCTGGAATGTCGGTGACCACCGAAATTTTAATAGATGTCATGCTCCACGCCAGTACCACTTCTTGAAGTTTGGCTGGGACCTAGAAGACCTGCGGATTTGCAGAAACAAGAAAATAATCCTATGACTATCGCGCATAAGGAACGAAATCTCTTTAATAATGGAGAATAAAGCAGGATACCTATATCCGGCTGACTTTCAGTTATCATTGGAGTGCTCTCCTCTAGAATAGGGGTCAACACCTTTGATTGATAGCGGGGTCTGTCCGTATCATAGCTCAGATCTTATCCCGGGCCAAGAGAAGATGGCGCTCCGGCTGTTTGACGTGAACGGGGACCTTTGGGATCAAACTCTGAAGACTCGACAATGTTTTTCCCTTTGCCAGAGGGTGCTAGAATATTAATGTACCGAATTTTCGCAGCAGCAAGGTCTAAAGGTTCATCCCTGCGAAGAATCTCTCGTACCAGCTTCTCTTCATCTAAATTAGCTTCACCGAGGGCTTTTTCTTCATTTCAGTAATGTATTCTCAAGCTTCGACGAGCGATTCAAGATAGCCCTACCCAAGGACACTCAGATTGCGATGGATTAGGACTTTAGCATTATATTCAACTATCAGAGGATCGAATATATCCTTAATCTCATTTCGACCAGCTTCTTTAGCATCCTCTAACTGGGCCTCGATCTGCTCTCTAACCTCTTTGCAGCCCGCTTCTCTTGCCTCTTCCTTAAGGACTTCAACTTGAGCGAATTGCTCGTCAAGCTTAATTTTCAGTCCCCGAGTTTCGACGGCCTCTTCACGGTATCTTTACGACTCCTCCTGGGCTTAGAGTTTCTCTTCCTTCTCTTTTTTAAGGAGTTCTTCAAGTTTCTCAACGTGGCGGGCCAGAATATTTTTCTTCTTTTGAAATGCAGTCTTTTCCAAAGCAAGCACACTGCTGTGATTGAGGGAAGCATCCAGCTCCTTTTTGTGAGCCGCTTCTAGACGACTAACCGCTTCAGATGTTTCTTTGGTGGTCTTTTCTGCCGCGGTTAGATTTGTTGTCAACCCCGAGATTTCATTGTCTTGATGTTTAATTATGTCTTTATCATTGATCGCGTCTAGCTTGAGACGATCGATTTCATGTTGTCTCTCGATAGACACCTTAGTGATTTTTTCGAATAAATGCTGGAATGTTTCGTGCTGCACAAAAAGGTCACTGACACATGCAAGGGAACTCGCTTTGGCACTCCTTGGAATCAAATGTATGGAAGGAAGGTACATAAGCCCATCGAAGCAAATTTTTGAAAACTTGACCTTAAGTTTAGCAATTTCTCTGTTGTAGAAGCCTCAAGAGATGCAGTAGGAAAAGCTAGATCATAAGAGACAATTGGGTGCATGCTCGACCTACGATCACGGGACTGTCTAAAACCAAATAAACTAAAGAATACTGCTCAGGCGGCTCAGCAATTTAAGGAGCATGGAAAGAAGTCTGATTACCACTATATACATGAAGATTGGGCCGAACTTCCTGATGAGACGATTGAGATTAGGACTTATGTTTAGAAGAAGAAGATTCCCTTGAATGATGACTTCTTTCCCGACCGTCATCTCTCTCTCGATGCCTGCCCAAATCTGGACCATGACTGGATCTGTACTGTGTTGAGGAGTTCCTTAAGCGATCTAAGGCACGATATTTAGACATAGCACCTCCAAACAAAACAAGAGTGTATAAGTGACCACCGAACAAAAGGTAGACGAAAATCGTGTAGTGAAGTGTGCGTAATTGTGAGTGTCCTAATGTCCCCCCTCCCCACTGACGGACCGGTTGCTGCAACTTGGCTCATAGGAGTTTTCTCTCCTTTGCTAGTGGGAGGAATGTCTTCACCACTCCTGGTAGGAGAATTGTGCCCCCCAACACTGATGTTGGGGAAGTCATAAGTCAGGATATCATAAGGGATTGGGAGATTTGGGAACCCTTTAATCGTACTTTCTAGATGTTGAGAGGAAGATTCCCCGTCAACAGAAGTGGTTATAAACTCAAGCACTTTAGCAATTTTTCTCCTGCGAAGTTTACATGCGAGCTTATTTCCTCTCCTTGTTGACATGTAGGACTGCGAGCCTTGTGACGGTTCAACCATGGACACATTGCCTGGACCCACATCGGCGTCGTCAGGCTTGTTGGCTAAGTCACCTCTAACTTCACACTCTTCGACGTCGTCCGGAGCCCCCTCGACTAGGGGCACGACATGGCTATTAGCGCCGCTTTCTTGTTCCACCATGTTTCTTGATGGTGTAGTGCTTCTTGGAAGATCAATGCTGTGGCCTTCTTCTAACAGCCCAAAGAGGGACACCTATTCATTGGCTAGAAGGGATCTGATGTCCCTATCCTCAACCGCGGTGGCCCGAATTGCAGAAACCACCCTTGAGAAATTATCACCTTTTGGACGTGGATGGACACTTATAAATTTTCAAAGTATTAGTTAGAACAAGATATGACTTGGACTAAAGAATTTAAGAATAAAGTGAAGACAACACTTACGTCCTTTCGATCATTGCTTCGCAAAGCCAGGCGGACAACATACAAAAAACCATTCGTGCTTAAAGAAGCTAAGTTTGTTCCAAGTGCCAGTTAGAACATGACAGTTAGGCGAAGGCTCGAGAAACATGTAAAAAAGGCTTCATGTATGTCATTTGAAATTGTAAATAAACCTAATGTCCTCAGGAGATGGCATGCGAAATAAAACATCCATAAATAGTAGGAAAGTGCCATGAAGGAAAGCATAGCTATTCAGATGTAGCTATGCGGGAGCTATTCCTAAATAATTTAGCATTTCTCGGATGAAAGAATTGAAAGGCGGAACAAAGCCAGCCCGGTACATGAATTTATTACACGACGTATATCCTTCCGAGGGCAAATGAGCCCTATCGTTCATTCAAGAAACTAGGACATCTCCAAATGGAATCCTGTGTTTAGAGCATAGTCTGCAGAACGGCCTCACCAATTCTGAAGGCTTGGGAATCCATCAAATATCTAGAAATATAGCACCTTCTATGGTGTCGGAGGCAGGACTTATATCTTCTGCCGGAAGGTTGGGAACATCAGAGAAAGGTCGGTTAACAGACCGAAAATCTCTGTTTCTCAATTTAATAATCTGGGGAGAGTCTACCGGAAACAGCTGCAGAATTTGACTTAGCTTCAAGATTGCTATGTTGTGGAGATTGTTCAAAAGGCATTGCATTTAGACACTTTGAACGTCTAGAGCCCATATCAACTAAACTCAAAGATAATCGAGATTAGAAAATTTTATCTGTTTCTCTATGCTAATTGTAAGCTAGTGTGGTGCAGTGTTGTGCAGTGCAGAGATAAACAGTTCAAAATTAAAGGAAAAGGTAAATGACGAGACTTTGGATTTCGACCAGAGTAACTGTCATCGCTGACCGTCTCAACTGGTATTTAGATTGATAGGTTATGTAAGCTTTTGGATCAACCGTCGGCATATCAAAGTGCTAAGTCCATTATTAAAGTCTATATGTTAAGTTTTAGTTCATGTTATAAGTCCCAGGAGTTTAGTCATTAAATTTCAAGTTCGATATTGTATATGCCAGTCCTGTTGTTTGCATCATATGTTTAGGTTCATTGGGATGGGATTGATTCTAATTGTTGAAACAAGTGAATATAGATTGGTTTTTAGGTTCAATTTAAAGATTATAATCGGCCAAGTACAAATAGCCAATCACTATTTATGTCGATCCCTTTCCCTTATAACAACAGATCCCTCTTCACTTAAAAAATGACCGATCCCTCTCCACACCAACAAAGCAACCAATCCCTCCATACTCCAAAACAATCGATCACTCTAGAAAAGCCCATGACCAATCCCTCCACTTAGCCGCTTTCACAACTCTTTTAAACCCAAATCTGATTCCTCACATAGAACAAATAGCTAATCCCTCCATGCTCCATAAATGACCGATCTGTCCACTCAACAATGCAACCGAACCCTTCTTCCTTAAGTTCCAATGCCGATCCCTTTCCTTCAACATCCTCGTCCTTTCCTCAAACATTCCAACCAACCCCTTCATGCTTCACGCACAATGTACAACCGATCCCTATGCTTCCTTCATCCTTCTCCCTTTTTCATTCTCCTCCTCTATTACTCCGTCGAACCCAGCATCGTCGTCGTCCAATTCACCTCCTCGAAAACTTAACCCACGATTAACACAAGTGCAACCCATTATCTCATCATGAACCAAAGAAAATACAAGCAACTCACCTACATGTTTAAAATATGAGTTAATGCTGGATTTCGATCTGAGTTAAGGATGGAGTAGAGATCTAGAGCAAGATGAGAATGGTGAATTGAAAGAAGAAGGCGATATTTGATTAAAGAAAAAGGGATCTGGTTTTCAAGATTGGAGGGGGGTTCGGAACCGCTTGAAGAGAATAAGAAAGTTGAAGGAATGAAATAAAGTAAGAAGGGGAAATTGAATGTTAGTTTATATATAGTCCAAGGGTTTGGCCCACTTTCCTATTTACGCAATGAAGAATTGGTTAAGTCCTTTTAGTCATAGGGATCGAGTACGAACCCTATCCAAGGAAACAAAATTTCGATCCCAATTATATATATATAAGAAAAAAAGGAGGAGGGATCGGCTAAAAGAATGCCGCTCCCTTTATACAAAAAGGAAGGGAGAAAGGGGAAAGGGAGATTGGCTAGAATAATACCAATCCCTCTATATGAAAAAAAAGTAAAAGAAAAAGGGTTTGACTACGAACCCTATGTGCATGCAAGCATATACATAAAAATTATAAAATAAATATAAAATGCAATGGAATTTCATATAATTCAACTAAAACTGGCGACGACTCGTACGCGGGCAAACGTGTCCAAGAGCCAACGATAAGAACGTGTACCTAAACATGCATGTGTATATTATGAAAGTTCAAATTTTGAAATCGAGAGAAATTGAATTCAAATCTGAAGCTTTCAGGATCGAAACTAGATCATATGGCCAAAGCTTACTAGCCCATAGTACCAGACATAGATAGCAACTGATGAAATATAATCCTGGATTTACACTATTGGAAATCGATCAAGTGGCATGATGATCAAAGGGAGATACAACATTTTGAGAAAATAATTCGAGAGAAGGATAGCGACTGTTCAGAAAACTGGATGGATTTCTTTCCAATGACTTAAACTTGCTTCGATTCAAAGCATGTCATGTTCAGCACAAGACATACTTTGGGGGCAAGTGTTATCCGAAATTTTGACCCTGCTATATTCAAACTAATTGGACAAGTTAGATTTGACTGTCATCAAGGCCAGTAAGTCCAGAGCGATGATTGTAGGGTCTAAACATCAAGTGCAGATGATAATATGGAGCCATGCTCGAATGGAATTGAGAGATACGTGATAAAGAATGTTTGAAGTATGCAACATAGTTCAATATAGAGGAGGGATCAATTATAATTATTCTCCAATATAGGGATTGGAATATGTCAGGGAAGTAAGTGCAAGTAAATGGGAAACAATCAATATCTCAAGATCCATAAGTCCAATGCATATGAAATTTTATGAGCAAGATATGGGGACCATAGGGAGCCTAACCTAGGGTTCGCACGTCAAAAAGATGAAGTAAGAGGGATCAACCCTCTTCACTCAATAGGGATTGTCTAAAATCAGAAAACAACTCACATTGAAGCAAAGATCATGCAATAACTCAAGTTCTACTAATCCAATTGGCATGAAACCTAGAGGATAAGAACATTACAACATGGAAAAGCTAACATAGGGATCGCACCCCAAATTCCTTCAAAATAGGGATCGTCATCGATCCTTACTACATGGGATTTGGGCCATGTGATCCTTCTTATGGGTCAATTGATTTTGGAGATCCTTCTGCCGAATTTTCAAGGAGATATTTCACCATCTTCCTCTATAAATACAGGCTGGTTGTTCATTTTCGGGACCTTTACGGTGCTAGTTGCTTTTTACTCTATTGCAACTAAGGATTTTCATTCGATCCCTATTGTACTCAGTTTACAAAGTGGTTAATAAAGCTATATATTCAAAGTGGACATATGCAAACAATGTCGAACCACTATAAATCGTTGTGTTCGTGGTCTTGCTTTAATTTTCTATTATTAAATTGCTTAATTCTTTTGTTTTCATTTTATATTCTTCGTTTAGTTCTCTTCAAAACTTCTATTGGATGTCTGTGCCAATTTTTGGTGCAAACATTTTGGTGCTTTCACTGACAAAGAGGTTCTCAGCCCTATTTGGATTCGTTTGGCGCTACTGGATTGCATAAAACCCCATAAGAGATTCAGAATTATCTACAAGAAGCTTGTTCATTCTATTCAGATGTGCAAAAGTCTAAGGAAAGTCATCAACAATGTTTAGGAATACTAGATCTATATCTCAGAACGTAGAAGGAAACGAGAACGCTGGCATCCAACAGGGAGGCCCGAGCAATCTAGCAGTAGATGTGAATGCTAATAATCTAGTTGATGTGCAGAATCCGACTGATTCCATCATAATAGCCGATTTCCAAAATCTGATGAGAGAGCTAGTGGATAACCACCGGTAGTTGAATCAGTAGATTCAAGCCAATATCGATCTAATGAACCAACTCAGTCAGCAACAGTGTGGGAAAACTAGGAGGGACCCAACCCTTATTTTACATCGAAGAGTTCTAGTTCATCATATGATTATCACAGACACACACATCGCAGAATTGACGAAAATCACACAGAAGCTTCTGGACATCAACAGGCCAGCAAACTAGGCTTGCCAGGACCGACTGGTGCCGATCCCTTCATAGGGATCAGCGTTGATCCCTCCTCAAGAGGAGGGAGCCTACCTTTCTAAGCTGGGGATACCGTGATTAACTTGGATGCTGGAGTTCAGGTGGATGCAGACCAGTTACCTCGTCGGAATGATGATGAAGTGAACGTACGTGATATGCATCCAAAGGATGTTGAGCCAAGTCGGCTATGAACGGCTCTTAGACATCGGCCAGACCATTCTCGTGAGGTGGAGCATGACTACCGCTTGATTCCAACTATCCAAACGTTGGACTTGTCGGCTATGGTTAAACAACTAGTGATTGAGATCCAAGGCTTAACCAATGATGGTTGAGGCATCTTGAGAAGCCATACCCCATTTACCGGCACTATCTTGCATGTGGATTATTCAAGGAGGTTCAGCATGTCGTCAAACTTACATAGAAGATTCTAGTTTCTGATAGTTTATAGGCAAAATGGATGAGAGCCAGATATCTAAAAGACCACTTCTAGATCATCAAAATTGACAACAATGCGTTAGTAACTTGGAAAAACATATTGAAACTTAGAAATGAGCCGAAAAACTTAATTGAATGACAAATTGCAAACGGTGAAAAAACAAACCTTTGGAAGGACTCTTGGCTTAACAGTAAAAGTTTTATTGAAAGATTAGGATGGGATGGGTTTTCTACTAATGGTATCCCATCTTGCATTGTGGTTAGTATTATTAATGGTTCAAGATGGTACTGTGATAGACAACTGTTTACCAGAAATTTCAGGCAGGAGATTCAAGAAACTCATATTTGATGACAAACTGAAGATTTGTGGGCTTGGAGAAGTAATAACGAGGGACAATTCAAATTCAAAGATGTTCGGGAAGATACTAGGGCCAAATATCCTATAGTTCCATGGCATAATTTTGTATGGAGCAAATCAAACAACCCTAAATGGCTCATACCCTATATAAAGCCTTTTTAAAAAGACTCCCAACTAAAGACCAACTTCATAGCTAGAGGATATTAGAAGGCACGACATGCAGCTTATGTAATACAATAATTGAATCTGATAAACATTTATTTTTTGAATGCTCATTCAGTAAGAGAGTGTGGGTGATTCAAAAACTCAGATGTATACAAATAGATGAAGTAAAATCTCTTAGGTAGGAAGCGGAGTACCTGAATGCGAGGAGTCACATGTCGTATTTGATGAAGGCACTGGTCAAAACTGACCTCACATCTACCGTGTAGCATCTCTGGCGAGAACGAAATGACAGTGCTTTTAATGGTAGGAAAAAGAATGTGTTAGCTTTAACTATCCAGATCAATCGATACATAAGTATCACTATTGGGAGAATCTAAAGGAGAAAGCTTACTGGCTTAACGGAACAAGAATCACAAGCACTGGAGAGGACGAACTGGATGGCAGCAAATGGACGAAATCAAGCAATGAATTGGGAGTCACCATAGTTTGCCTTTCTACAGAACCCTAAACTTGGAATGTTTGAGTTAAAGTATTGAATTTAACTAAAAGTATGTATTTGTATTTATTTGTTTTATTTTTTCAGTTTTATGGCTAGGCCGCATTGCCCATTGAGTTTGCAATAAAATGTTAACCAAGTTTCAAAAAATAATAATATAAATATATTCTCTCAGCATGTCCTAATTCCAATAATCAACAAACCTAAGTTCTGATACCAAATATAATAACTTTTACCTTAATGGGCCTGAATTTTGACTAAATCGAAACCCAAGTCCATTAGGGTATGGGTCGTTGATTTTGATAACCTATAATAAACATATGCATATCAAAGAGTGATCAATATAAACTCATGGGTAGCATATCCCACTTGTAGCATATCCCACTTAATCTGTCCTATTGGTTGTAATGAGGAGAGAGTCAAAACAATGTTCCGTTGACCGCAAAATTACATGCTTTACTCAGAACACTAATTAATGCTGATTGATTTCTGTTTAAGTGTTATATCTATTATTATGGCTAATCCTTTCAATCCTATATGCACGTACGATATATCCAACCTTCTTCGAGGTATAACTATATATATGTAGATGTATGTATGTGTGTGCGCGCCTATATACATAATATCTTGTAACATCCCTTATTTTTGTTTAATATTATTCAAAGATTTAATTTGATAAATTAAATAGAATAATGTGAGGTGATGAGGAGAATGAGAATTGTTAACCAATTTGGGGTCATGCCTTAATTAATCAGCTAATAAGATTGTTTTAAACGTAGAATAGAAACGAATTAAGGAGAGGGGCATAATGGGAATAACTCCTTCATTCATTCCCTAAACCCTTCCTCTATCATTCACTCTCATTTCATTTTCACAAAATAAAAACTAAACCTAAAGAAGGTCGACCATTACCAAGAAGAAAAGAAGAGGAAAATCTTAAGAATTCAAAAGGAAAAGCTTAGGAGAACTAATATACATAAAATCCCAATCTCCCTTATCCAATCTAAGGTGAATAATAGTATCCATCTCATTTATTTATGTTTATTTTTAGATCTATGTTTGATTCTCGAATTATTGCGATGATTCAAGTAAGGATGAAGAAAGATCAGTCTAGCTAGAAAAGTTACGCAGATAAGTGGCATAAGGATTTAGAGTTCCTAGTTGGAGACCATGTTTATGTTAAAGTATCACCGATGAAAGGTGTGATGTGGTTTGGAAAATTAGGAAAATTGGCACTGAGATATGTTGGTCCGTTTCCTGTCATTGAAAGGATCAGCAGACTCATGTACCAAATTGATTTACTGAATAGTCTGGTAGGAGTCCATATCATTTTTCATGTTTCTCATCTTAGGAAGTGTGTACATGATCTAGAGACTACTATTGCACTAACTGTGTAACGATCCGCATTTTTCGATGATTAAATCTTTGAATTTAATAAGATTTTGTAATTTAATATTAGAAGAAATTAACTAGAATGAAATGTAATAAAGTAATTTAAGGCAATTGGTAACTAATTTAATGCAATTCCAATTAATTGAAATGATTGTAAATGTAAAATTTGGTTATGAATTGAAAATAAATCAAATGTTGTAATAAACGATGAAATTGTATGTAATTAATTGAAATTGATTAATGAAGAATATTTAATCAGTATGTGAATTTATTAGCTTTTGTTTGTAAACGATAAACATAGAAATGTTTGAAACTGTAAGTTGTAACAAATTGTTAATTATAAATTTCACTATTTAATTCGTTGAAAATCAATTGGAATCAATTGCAATTAATGTAGTTAAAATGAATTTAGTGGATAACAAAAGAATATTGATGTAATAAATGGTAAACCAATGTTAATTATATCCATTAGGTAAAGATTGATTGAATAAAAAGATTGAAATTAAGTTTAATCAATTTATTGGAATTTAAATTATAATAAATGATTTATTGCAATTGAAATTTAACACTATAATTAGTGAAATAATTAACATTGTATTTGACATAGGAATTTGGTTTTGAAAGGATTGTTAATTTCTGTGTAATTAAAAATGATAAAATTTGTTATTTATAAAAATTGAATTGGAAAAGTGATTTAATTAATTTAATAATAATTTATTTAATTAACATGAAATTAGCCATTCTAGCCATCGTCTTGGACTTCGATGAAACCTGTTTCATCGGATCCATAACGAGGAATTATTGTAGGATTTCAAGTTTTGTATCGATCGGACTTGTCGTTTGATCGTACGGACTCGAAACGCACAGGAATCAATAAAATTGAAAACAATTTGAAATAAGCTGATTTTAAAAGCTAACTTCTTCATACGATGGAATTAGAACTTGGAACCTATTCCATTGAGTTTAAAAATATCGAAAAAATATATATTGATATATGGGATGACCTATTTTCGTTTCGAGGTCAGAACGGGCTTTTGGGTCGCGTAGTCGTTTCGATCAATCCAATCTGGTCCATTCATTTCTAATTCAGATCTGCCTATATATAGGCTGTTATAAACCCTAATTGTTTCTCATTTCTTATTTCTATATGTACTATTACTTCTACCAGTTGCTTCTTTACAAACGATAGAATATCAAACCCTAAATCCCAATTCAATTTCAAATTTCAAATCAATTTCAAAACTCCAACACCTCCAAACCCTATCATATTATATACCGATTCGAAGCTCTCGATTAGCGCAATTTAAATATGCAGCTGTTTTTTGATTTGGGTCTAGAATTTGGCGATTTAATCTCAGTCGTTCAATTGGAGGATGATCAACGACGATGGATCGTCGAACAGTGAGTATGGTGTTGTGGAGATTGTCGTGCACTGTTCATCAGTGTGGCTTGCTTGTCGAAGTGATAGCCAGATCGATTGGAAAATTTCGACCTAGGGCTAACAAATGGTGGCGATGGTTGCTTTGTTGCGTGAGCATAAAGGTTCGAGCGTTCGCGAGGAGGGGTCGGTGGTCATGGAAGCGTGGCGCTGGCCAGGCGCGACCATGTCAGGCGGCGGCGTTCATCGATTGAAGAGGAGGTGGCGCACGTATTCAGGCCTTCGAACTAGGGTTTTGCGATCTAGGGTTAAGCTGTGGTACAGGAGACGATGACGTAGCGGCTGTGTGTATTCTCTGGTTTTATTTATTTATTTAAAATTCGATTTCAATCGTTCTAACTGAAAGAACTTTTACGTACGAGCTCCGATTCACGCGCAGTTTGTTCCGCTGGGATCGTATTGAAATTTCAGACATTATGGAACAAGTTTAGAAGAATTCTAAGAATATTGAATTTTGGACCTTATTTTGGATTTCAAATCAATTTGAAATCAAAGATGAGTGTTTTAACCCACTCACAACTACTAGATTGTCTTATGTTGGTTAAATTAAATTTATGATGTGATTAGAAGTTGATTGACTGCTGTTTGATATATTTTAATCGTTATTCCAGTTAAATTTGAAGTTATTGAATATAATCGCCATTTTGTTTAATATTAAATTTTGATTTTCCAGTTCATACTTGTTAATGATAATCAGTTATCCATTGATGTTTATTGGTTGATTTGAACGATGATTGTGATGGTTGTTTGATTGTTGATATTGGATGACTAGATGTTATAATTTATATTGTTATAACACTGCAAGTTTGGGTTGAAATGCTACATACTCGAACGATCTGATAGATTATGGAGAAATCGTTATGGGTTGAAAGGATAGACTCGAGCGATTTCATGGATTTGAAATCAAATTTGGGATTACGGGTTGAAATAATATATACTCATAAAATTTAAATATTTGCGGATTAAAATGATAAATATCTATATCACTTGACCATAGGGTAGAAAATTATATATGGACACCGAATTGGTTAAATTAAATGATTTTAAAATCCTTAAAAATTGAAATTCTATTAAATGATATTTTGAAATAAAATTTGATTTTTATAAACTGAATTATTTTTGAAAATCCAAGTTTTAAATGTTGAAATTGGGTTGGTTTAGTGAATTACTTAAAGAGTAAAATGAAATTTCAAAGTTGACATTTGAAATATAAATGAAATTATCGAAATTGAGTTATTGAAATTGTTGAATGATTAAACTTGAAATCTACGGAATTGGCTTTAAAATCATAGTTCGAACTTGAGTTTGAAATTGGTATAAACTGAATGATTTTAAGGGAATTTGAATTAAAAGAAAATCTAGTTTTGTTGAAATCTGGATATGGTCTAGATTTGTTGAAATGGAAGAAATAGTTTAATTTGATGTAAACTGTATAAAAATATATCATTTTAAAAAAATCCTGATTTTTAAGATTTTCAAACATTTAAACTGTTTAAACTATTTTACCTATTTTAACTACATTAACTATTTTAATATATTTTATACTATATTAATCTATTTTAATCCATTTTAATCTATATTAATCTATGTTTAATCTATTTTAAATCTATTTAATTTATTTTAAATCTATGTAATCTATTTTAATTCTATTTAAACTATCTTAAATCCACCTAAATTATTTTAACCTATTTTTAGACTATTTTAAAGTATTTAAACTATTTTAAAACTATCTAAATTATTTTCTAAAAAATAAAATAGTGCAAGGTTGGACTGCTATATTTAAATCCTTGATTTAAAGGGCGAATATGGTTAAATGATATTATAAGTTAAGTTGGGATTTGAAATGATACTTGCTAGTGAAATGACATATTCGAGTAAATATGATGATTTTGAAATGAAAATTTAATTAACATATCCTTTCGATATGATTTTGAAAGTGAATATGATTTCAAAGGTAATATGGTTTGAATTGAATATGATATTTTGATATCAATTATGAAATGTTTTTGGAAATGTAAAAGAACCATCCGGTATGAAATAAGTGTTTGGTTGTTAAAGAGACCAGTATCGGATATTGTCATACTCTCTGCCAATACCGAAAACCAGTTTAACAACCGTGTACGTAGTGGAGATTACAGAATAAAGTAGGATGGTTTGGCGAACGATTCTGTATGAGGTGTTAACATAGCCCTGACTCCTTCGAGTCAGCTTGATGTGGCTAAAACGCAAGCCACGCCGAGCCAAGTGATATCGCACCTCCAATCGGACATGCTTCTTCGATACCATATTATGACTTTGTGATTGATTTGGTGGCCATCCCTCGATTTTGATTATGGGAGTGTGTTCCGAGGTGGGCGGTAGTAGCTGCTATGCGTTACCACCACTACGGATCCGCAAAACGGTAGAATCATACCCTATCATTGCCTCGCGTGCCATGTCACATGCCTTATCGTGCCTTCCACGAGTATGGTTTGTGTCGTACCTATGGAGTGCTCCCTGATAGCCCACCAGTTTACGGTGGAGTTTACAGTTTTGTATAGACCATGACATTATATAAATGGTGTTAAGGGGGTATGGGTAACGCCTTAACGCTATTTTAATACTTTACTTTATGTAGACACTATTATAATAGCGTATTGTACTATGTATGTAGATAGTTTAACGGATCCTTAGGAGATGTAATCCCAAACATCTCTTAAGTTATCACACTCACTTTAGACACTGGATATGAGGTGTCAAATCTCGTAAACATCTCCGACGTCGTTACACTCATATTTATTTACTGTTGATTTAACTTACATAAGATCTTCTAGTTCCGACTCGAGTGTGTTGTCTTTTCATTATGCTCAGGTCAGTCTGAGCTTTTCAGTGTATCGAAGACTACTTCGGAGGATGAAGATGAAGATTTGGCACTATCATTACTTATTTTATTTATTCCACTGCATCATGTTGTTCCGCTGCATTTATTTATTTATTCCTGTTGTATGCTACTCTGATCTGTATTGTAAAAGTATAATCAAATGTTATTTGTAAAACAGCTTCATTAACTGTTTATTTGATTATTATATTTTGTCATTCCGCTGTGAGATTCTGTGTCTGTTTTCTTTCTTCCTCTGTTTTTTCTTATTTACCCCATAACAGTCCTCCCTTTTGAAAAGTTTGAGTCTGACGTGTGTGGTTTATCGTCGAGTCAAACCGTCCAAAAAGGTGGGTCGTTACATTTGGTATCAGAGCGAGGTTTAGCGATAACCATAGCTTTGTGGGGTCTGGCTCATTAGATATAGGGTAGTAATACCCTAGAATGAGTCGTTGAGTGTATATATATGAGAGAGCGTATTTGTTAGTGTTATAAAATGTTTTGTATTGTGTTAATTTGTTCTATTTATTATTTATAAATTCTAGTCCATAAATGGGATGCTATGACATTGATAGGGATTTCTAAACACTTAATAGAGCAGACTGACACAATATTGTTTTGAAATATGGGTAAATGAAATAATTTTACCTATTATTATATTTTTTATATATAAGAATAATCTTTATAAATGTATATAATTGTATGGGATATGTTTGGTTGTTTTTTAGGAATTGAAATTTTATAAATATTAGTTGCAAAATAAAATTTACAAATAAAATGAATATAAATTGGAAATTTAGAACTCAAGTTCCGGGATTTTGAAATTTTGTTTTCAAAGTATTTTGGAATATAATATGATGCAGCCCAGCCTGATGTTACCTTAGATCGCGAGCGACCTAGCGAACTCATAAGTCGCGTGCGAGCTAACGAGTTAAAAGATAAGGCGCTCGAGCGACCTAACGAGTCTCTCATGTCTTTAGGTCGCTCTGACCGACCTAATACTACTAAGCCACGACCTAGCGAGTTAAGTCGCTCAACAACCTTATGCCGCTCTGTTATAGGTCGCGTGGAAGATTCCAGACACCATTTCCTTAGGTCGCTCGACCATATGTCGCTCTAGAAGTTTTAGGTCGCGAACGACCTATCTTAAGTCGTGCAGTCTTTAGGTCGCTGAAGCATATTCTCTCACATACCGCTTTCTTTAGGTCGTGAACGACCTACAACATGTCGCGTAAAGATTAGATCGCAAGGTTGCTTAGGTCGCTTGAAGATTTCTAGGAGCCACTTCTTTAGGTCGCTCGAGCGAGCTAACGACCTTATGCCGCATATGCTGCTTTGACTTAAGTCGCGTGGAGCTTAGGTCGTTTGTGTTGTATTCTTAGGTCGTACATTTGTAACTCGTGTATGTTGTCATGTGGTAAGTCGCTTGATGTTGTAAATATTAAGTCGCATGTTTTTGTGTTGAGTCGTTGTTTGTTTTAGGTCGTAGGTCGCGACCAATGTTAGGTCGTATACTATTTTTAGGTCGTGTACTCTATTGTGTCGTGTGAGTTGTAACCCTATAAATAGGGATGGCGGTGTTATTTGTAAAGTTGATTAATTTTGAATAAAACTTTGTTTGAGTGCTTTGTGCCTCTTCTCAAATTGGTAGTTGAGTGTAATCTCCTATCTCCACTTTCGGCATTCGAGTGCGCTCGAATCAACGAATGCTGAAGCCGATTCACGGAATCTAGTGCGCTAGATCAACGTACAAAGAATCGTAGATCTTCTTTCACGGCATCGTGCGCGATCAACGTGACGAAGATAGCTAGAATCCGACATCTTTGAGATCAACTGATTTGGGCGTTTGGTATTTTCAATCCACCGATTGCTACTTTCACCGTTTCATACATTTCTGTTATCCGCTGCTGCATCATTTGGTATCAGAGCTTGACTTAGCCAATCATAGCGAAGCCGAGTCTTGGAGCCAATTCTTATTGAAGAGTACAAGCCGAGCCAATTGTGGATAGGCCGAGCTAGTTGAAGTGTTTGAGCCGAGCTTAGTGCAGAAGCCGTGCACCACTTTATAGATCAAGGCCAAGTTAAAGATTTGAGAAAGTTAAAGTTTGTGAAGATTCAATCATGCCTCCGAGAAGAGCTAATCGCCATCAAAATGTTGAAGTGTTGTATAGAAGAGAAGAAGCCGAGCAAATGGAACAACACATCAATGAAAAGTTTGATGAAGGCATTGGGAAGTTAGAGAAACTTATGAATGACATGAATCAAAGTCAAAGGAGAAGGTCGCCAGTCTCGAACCATGGAGGAAACAGAGTTTCGCCATCGGTTACGGAAGCGAGGAGGGTGTCGTCGTAATCTTTCCGAGAAAGAAGAGAATCTTCAGTTTCGTTGAGAAGAGAACATCATGAGTATAGGAATGAAGAGAGAAGAACTCCACGTGAGTTTGAACATGAGCCATATCGTGATGATGAAAGACGAAGTAGAAGGTATATGCGAGATCATAGAGATGTGGATGGTCGAGATCGTTATCGAAGTACATCTGTTTTTTATGAAGATGGTGGAAGATGTAGTGTTCATTCTCGAGATCGAGACTAAGTACGGAATGCATATTGGGATGTTGAAGATGATCGTCGATGGGAATCGGGGATGAAAACTGATATTCCAGAATTCAAGGGTGGAATGGTAGTGGAAGAATTTTTGGATTGGTTGTCTAATGTGGAAGAAATTTTTGACTTTAAAGAGGTTCCTGAGCATCGAAGAGTTAAGTTGGTTGCTACTGGTTTGAAAGGAAGAGCTATGGCATGGTGGCAGCAAACTAAACTTACACGGGAGAGTATGGGAAAGTCAAAGATTGAGTCATGGGAGAAGATGAAGAAATTGATGAAAGCTACTTTCTTACCTTACAATTATCAATCTCTTATGTATCAACGTTTGCAGAACTTGAGACAGGGAACGAAATCAGTGAATGATTATGCGGATGAGTTCTATCAATTGATTGCGAGGAATGACATCATGGAGACGGAAAAACAGTTAACAGCTAGATTTGTTGGAGGGTTGAGAATGCAGATTCAAGATATGGTGAATATGTTTGATCCTAGATCTGTTGCTAAAGCACATCAAAAGGCTCTAGCTTGGGAGAAGCAAGGTAGGAGAGGAGGTGGTGTGTTTACAAATTCCAACAATCAAATGAAAGGGGCTAGTAGCAATGCGAATGTTTCCAAGGCTGTTTCAAAACCGGTTGTTAATGAAGTTGCTAAGATCAAGGTCAATAGTGGTATCAAATGTTTCAATTGTCAGGAGTTTGGTCACAAAAGCAATGAATGTCCAAAGCCAAAGAAGCGAGTGATGGTAGCTGAGGTTGAGGATGAGGATGTAGAAGCTGAATATTCTAATTCACCACATGTTGAGGGGGAAGAAGAAGTGTCGGGAGATGAAGGGTATTCATTAATGATGAAGAGGTCTTGTTTAACACCAAAGCAAGAGGAGGAGACTAGCTGGTTGAGGAGTAACATATTTCAGTCAACATGCACTATCTTGGGAAGGGTTTGCAAGTTTGTCATTGATGCAGGAAGCTGTGATAATATCATTTCTACAGAAGCTGTGAAGAAGTTGGCATTGAAAACTGAGAAGCATCCAAAACCTTACAAGTTAGCTTGGTTGAGGAAAGGTGGGGATGTGAAGGTTAGTCGAAGAGCTTGTGTTAATGTTTCAATTGGGAAGAAATACAAAGATGAAATTTGGTGTGATGTCGTGGATATGGATGTATGTCATCTGTTGTTGGGGAGACCATGGCAGTATGATAGAGCGGTGCAACATGATGGACGTACCAACAACTATAGTTTCATGTTCGAAGGCACGAAAATCACTTTAGTTCCTAAGAAGCGATAACAAGAAGAAAGCAAGTTGGAGGAGATTGAAGAACTTAAAACTTTTCTATCTTTGAAGGAGTTTGTTAAGGAAGTAGAAGTGGAGCCTGAAATATTTTTGTTGATTGGACGTGAGAGTAACGAAGTGGTTGAAATTCCTGAAGAAGTAAAGCTAGTGCTGGAAGAATTTGACGATGTATTTCTTGAGGAGCTGCCAACAGAGTTACCACCATTGAGGGACATACAACACCAAATAGATCTTGTTCCAAGAGCTATGTTACCACATAGACCACATTACAGAATGAGTCCAAAGGAACACGAGGAGTTGAGAAGGCAAGTGGAAGAGTTCATTGAACAAGGACGTGTACAGGAAAGTTTAAGTCCTTGTGCTGTGCCAGCATTGTTAGTGCCGAAGAAGGATGGAACGTGGAGGATGTGTACGGATAGCCGGGCACTCAACAAAATAACTGTCAGATACAGATTTCCGATGCCGAGGCTTGATGATTTGTTAGATCAGTTGAGCGGGGCTACTATCTTTTCGAAGATTGATTTGAAGAGTGGTTATCATCAAATTCGTATAAGACCAGGGGATGAATGGAAGACAACATTCAAGACACGAGAAGGATTATATGAATGGTTGGTCATGCCGTTTGGTCTTTCAAATGCACCTAGTACATTTATGCGGGTGATGAATCAGATCTTTAGACCATTTATTGGAAAATTCGTGGTGGTGTATTTTGATGATATACTGATATATAGTAGAAGCACAGAAGAACACTTGCATCATTTGAGAGAAGTGTTGATGATACTACGACAGGAACAATTTTATGCTGCAACGAAGAAATGCGTGTTCATGACGCAAAGTGTTTTATTTTTGGGATATGTTATATCTGAAGGAGGTATACAGGTGGATCAGAATAAAGTTGAAGCAATCAGAAATTGGCCACAACCCAGGACGATAACAAAAGTTAGAAGTTTTCATGGTTTAGCCTCATTCTATCGAAGGTTTATTCCACATTTCAGTAGCGTGATGGCACCAGTTATTGATTGTATGAAGGGGAAGCAATTTTCATGGTCGGAGGAAGCAGGATTTGCCTTTGAGCGAATCAAGATACTTTTGACGACAGCACCAATTCTAGTATTGCCGGATTTTCAGTTGTTGTTTGAGTTACATACTGATGCATCTAAGGTCGGGAGCAAAGATGAGATATAATACTTATGACGTAGAGTTTTATGCTATTGTGCAAGCCATAAAACATTGGAGACATTACTTATTTCACAAGGAGTTTGTGTTGTACACTGATCATGAAGCGTTGAAGCATTTACAGGGACAAGATAAAATTGCAGCCAGGCATGCTTCGTGGATTGCATACTTGCAACAATTTACATTTGTGGTGAAGCATAAATCGGGAATTACAAACCGTGTGGCAGATGCATTAAGTCGAAGGAATCATTTTTTGACTACAATGAAAGTTGAGGTGATAGGGTTTGATGTATTGCCAGAATTATTTGTTGACGATCCTTACTTTGCGAAGTTTGTAGATGAAGTCAAGGAGGGAAAGACGGATGAGTTTGTATTGGTGGATGGTTTTCTTTTTAAAGGAAATCGATTATGTATACCAAAGTGCAGCTTACGAATGAAGATTGTGAAGGAGTTGCATGAAGAAGGTCATGTGGGGAGAGATCGTACATTGCAGTTGATTTCGCAATCAAATTTTTGGCCTTCATTGAAGAAAGAGGTTGAAAGATTCGTGGAAAGATGTCATATATGTAAAGTTTCCAAAGGGACAGCGACGAATGTGGGATTGTATATGCCATTACCCGCGCCTACTAGACCATGGGTTGATATCATCATGGATTTTGTTTTGGGGTTACCAAGAACTCCGCGTGGGAATGATTCCATATATGTGGTGGTAGATAGATTTTCCAAAATGGCACATTTCATAGCTTGTAAGAAGACAGCCGATGCCATTCGTGTTGCTCAGTTGTTCTTTAAAGAGGTGTATCGATTACATGGGCTACCTGAATCTATTGTTTCTGATCGGGATACTAGATTTCTAAGCCATTTTTGGTTAAGTTTGTGGAAGATGGTTGGAACGAAGCTGAATTTTAGTAGCGCCTATCATCCGCAAACAGATAGGCAAACGGAAGTGGTGAATAGATCGTTGGGAAATTTGTTGAGATGTCTTGTGCAGGATAATTTGAAGAGTTGGGATATGAAGTTGTGTCAGGCGGAATTTGCACATAATCATGCTGTTAATCGAAGTACTGGATTCAGTCCATTGCAAGTTGTATATTCAGCAATTCCGAAGGGACCGTTGGATTTGACGATAGTGCCATATCAGAAGGGAGTTGTTAAGCGAGCTGTTGATTTTGTGACTGAGTTGCAGGAGTGCCACAGAACTGTTTATGAACGATTGCTTGCATCAAATGAGAAGTATAAACAACTGGCAGATAAAAAGCGAAGGAGTGTGAATTTCAGAGAAGGTGACTTGGTTTATGCCGTGTTGACAAAAGATCGTTTTCCTGTTGGGACTTACAACAAGTTGAAAGCTCGAAAAATTGGTCCAGTTGAAATTTTGAAGAAGATCAATGATAATGCGTATCAGTTGAAATTGCCGGATGATATTCACACTGAAGACGTTTTTAACGTCAAATACTTGATTCCGTATCATGGGGATGAGCTTGTTGTGGAAGAGGAGAGCGCAAATTCGAGGACGAATTTTTCCCAACCAGGGGAGGATGATGCAGCCCGGCCTGATGTTACCTTAGATCGCGAGCGACCTAGCGAACTCATAAGTCGCGTGCGAGCTAACGAGTTAAAAGATAAGACGCTCGAGCGACCTAACGAGTCTCTCATGTATTTAGGTCGCTCTGACCGACCTAATACTACTAAGCCACGACCTAGCGAGTTAAGTCGCTCAACAACCTTATGCCGCTCTGTTATAGGTCGCGTGGAAGATTCCAGACACCATTTCCTTAGGTCGCTCGACCATATGTCGCTCCAGAAGTTTTAGGTCGCGAACGACCTATCTTAAGTCGTGCAGTCTTTAGGTTGCTGAAGCAGATTCTCTCACATACCGCTTTCTTTAGGTCGCGAACGACCTACCACATGTCGCATAAAGATTAGATCGCAAGGTTGCTTAGGTCGCTTGAAGATTTCTAGGAGCCACTTCTTTAGGTCGCTTGAGCGAGCTAACGACCTTTTGCCGCATATGCTGCTTTGACTTAAGTCGCGTGGAGCTTAGGTCGTGTGTGTTGTATTCTTAGGTCGTACATTTGTAACTCGTGTATGTTGTCATGTGGTAAGTCGCTTGATGTTTTAAATATTAAGTCGCATGTTTTTGTGTTGAGTCGTTGTTTGTTTTAGGTCGTAGGTCGCGACCAATGTTAGGTCGTATACTATTTTTAGGTCGTGTACTCTATTGTGTCGTGTGAGTTGTAACCCTATAAATAGGGATGGTGGTGTCGTTTGTAAAGTTGATTGATTTTGAATAAAATTTTGTTTGAGTGCTTTGTGCCTCTTCTCAAATTGGTAGTTGAGTGTAATCTCCTATCTCCACTTTCGGCATTCGAGTGCGCTCGAATCAACGACTACTGAAGTCGATTCACGGAATCTAGTGCGCTAGATCAACGTACAAAGAATCATAGATCTTCTTTCACGGCATCGTGCGCGATCAACGTGACGAAGATAGCTACAATCCGGCATCTTTGAGATCAACGGATTTGGGCGTTTGGTATTTTCAATCCACCGATTGCTACTTTCACCGTTTCATACATTTCTGTTATCCGCTGCTGCATCATAATATGTGTAGTATTTAGAAGTATTTTCTGATATAAATATTTCAATATGATTTGAAAAAAAAAATTTAAAGGAATTTTGAAAGTAAATAAGTTATGTACTCCCTACTCTATCGCTGGGAAATAATTTCGGTGATGAGTGCACGCATCATCAACGTTAATTTTCAAGTTTCAAAGTGTGAATACCGATGTAGTAGTTTTACTGCACATTTGTTTGACAAACAAATCTAAATTTTAAATATCTAAGTATTATTTGATATATATATATATATATATAAAAGGATATGAGTATATATATTATTATGAGATGATTTGAAAATATAACCCGGTATTTAGTTCTTAAGTTCTCTGTAAATTGAAAATTTTAATTTTTGTAATGAAATGAAATCTTGAATATATTAATAATTGGAAACTGCTAAAACGAAAATTAGGAAGTTTGATGCTAAGTGATTAATGAAATATATAAGAAATGGGAATTAGTAACTTGTAAATCAAAGATAATGAAAATTTAAGATGAAAAGTGTTGAACATTTTGTTAACTAAAATGAATAAAACAAACTTGTGTAACATTCAATTTCATTCTAAAGGACATATATATAACTTACCAAAATGTTAAAAGTTGTAATGTTAAATAAGAATATGTGATAGAATATTATACAAGTAAAACTTTAGTAATGAAGTGTTCAATAGAATTTTGTTTACAAATAAGAATTAAGATGTATAAGAATATAAAATAATGAGATGAAACCGTATAAAAAAGAACTCGAATAGGATAATCACAAAACAAATGTCATCAAGGATAGAATGAGAAATACCTTGATCAAGAGAAGTGCCACTAGGAGCTTGCACAAAATTCAACTCTCCCTCTGTCCTACTTTAGAGTATGGGACATGTAGATATAAGATGGCCCGAACTTTTGCAATAACGACAAAAAAGTGGTTTCGGACACTCATTTGCATAGTGGTCCATAGAACCACAGTTGTAGCATTATCCACGACTAGAGGTAGGAGTCCTTGCTACCGAAGTTTCTTGCTTCCCTTTCTTGTTGGGATTGGGGCCTTTGAACTTAATAGGCCTCTTCATGTTAATGTCGAAGTTCTGTTTGGCACGCACAACTTCAACATCACTTTCTCTATCGGCCTCTTCAAGCCGAAGAGCGATATCCACAAGCTGATCGAAAGAAACTTCTAGTTTCAGAAGTAAAGGCTTTTTGAGGTTCTTATTCAACCCATAAACAAATCTATAAGTTTTCTTCAATGGGGTATTAATATACTCGACCCCATATTTAGAAAGAGATTCAAAAGATGCGACGTAATCCGTCACAGAAGATTCACCTTGAACAAGGTTAATAAAGCGTCGGGCTAAAGTTACTTTTTCAACCTCAGGCACAAACTTCAATTCGAATCTTTCCCGGAATTGCTCCCAAGTAAGATCCGCTTCGATAATCTCAGAAACCAAAAGCTCATACCAATCTAATGCTCTTTCTTGGAGCATGCTAGAAGAAACTTGGACTCGATGAAGATCAATAAGATTCATTCGAGAAAAGATGCGGTCGCACGATCTAAGCCAAGCTTGGATTTCTATAACACTTTCGGATCCCTTGAATGGCCTTCCGCCCAAAGCTGTATAATCTCTGCACAAGCATGCAAACCTGGATTTAGGGTGAGTAGGCACTGGAACGGGTCCGGCAGCTTGGGCATTGTTCAAAGATCTGAAAGTTGTTGAGCAGACATAAATACTCCATCCTGAGGAGTAGCACTGGACTGACCGGCGCTGGGACGGCCTGGTCTAACCATTTCTCTTCTTTAAGAAAGAAAGAAGAGGAAAAAGCTTATTCACAAAATGAATATCAAATAAACTTGATTGATAGAACGAGGCATCATAAAAAGAAATGGGATAGAACGGTACGAAGACTCGAATTAAGTCCTATGGCAAGATTCCTAAGAAAGACTTAGGACAATGATATTCAACATTGTTCCGAAATTTGGCTCCGATACCAAGCTGTGACTCCCCACCTCTATACTCACACTAGCCAAGGACACTACGGGGTAATGCCGTCGACTAGCACGAAGAATACGGCTGTTGAGGAGCGACCATATGTGTAATTGCTTACATTTCATTTCAAGAGGAAATCTGACATATCAAATACAAACTCAAAGCTACCACACAGTGGCTATGTGGACTTCAGAAACAAATATAGAAATAAACATAACACAAATCAGTCACAGATGTTCATATCACAAAGGCGGAAACAGATATGAATATAACGCATAGAAGTGTACATCAAAGTAGTGGTCAAACAAGATCCACTACATCACAAAGAATAGATACAAGTGCTAGACAAAAGAATAATTATACATCAAGGATTCTCTATCTCAAATGTATTATAACAAAAACTATTAATCTAAAGTAGTTAGCCAAAAATCAGATGATGCACCCTGATAAGGAGTCAAGCAGAAGCACATGAAATACCTCGGTCTGACCTGAGTATTATTTAAGAAGAAAATAATAAACGGATCAGTCTAGCTATAATATCAGATAAAAATGAGATAGGATAAGAGATATCACAAAAACGTATGATAACAATAATGCCATACTATGATAAGTATACATCAGAAAACAACAAAAATCATACAATATCTCAAATATTCTCAAACACCAAAAAGAATGTCACATTCTTTAAATTATTCACTAAAACACAAATATTGACAAAACATATCAATGCCAATCGCATAAAAATTGGTGAAACACAAATTCTAGAAATCATTAACTAGAAATTCAGAAATCACAAAAGGGGGAAGGCCTATCACAAACGGGAGCATGAAAATTCACCAACACGTGTATCACAAACGGGTCGCTATCCCATGAACCGAACATCGACGCACCTAAAAAGATACGCCCCATACACAGTCGAGCATCGACGCACCTAAAAAGATACGCCCCATGAACATCGACGCACCTAAAAAGATACACCCCATACACAGTCAAACATCGACGCACCTAAAAAGATACACCCCATGCCTAGTCGAACATCGACGCACATCAAAAGATACGCCCCATGCCTAGTCGAACATCGACGCACCTTAAAAGATACGCCCCATGCACCGACTTATCGAGCAGAATGCTCCACGAACGGTCCAAAGACCATGGGTCGCTAGCCCATAAAAATCAGACGAAGCTCAACAGAACGGGGTATAGTCCCCCACGCGGACAAAGAGACATCGCACATCGCTAGTCTAAATCATAAAATGATCACCATTGATCAATAAGAAGTGTTGATTACACTAAGCTAGTAAATAAATGAGTTTAGCTTCATGTCCCATAACCACTGGCTTAACTTAAATATTTACGAACAAATTGTAGATTTCCACTCGAAAATTGTCACAAGAGTTCAATTGAACAAGTCCAAGAATTAACCGACGAAGTAAACGCAAGCGTTTCATACCACTTGTTTTACTAAGTCGTTTAATTGGATTTCTCATACGAGTAAAGGTTTGTATATACTAATAGATTAGAAAACGGTTTTATAAACTAGCTTTGTATTAGAAATAGGGTTGAAATCATCTTTGTGAAAGAGTTTGAATATTTACTACTAGTATAGAAACTTTGTATTTTAAAGTGACAAGTCACAGAAATGATTGTAGAAACAATCAATCACCAAAAATTCACATACGAAGACATGAATCAAATCAATAAAAATCGATACCGAGTCCATCAAAATGGATATTCCCAAAAATCCCAAAAAATAAGTCATCAAAGTCGATATAATGATAACAACAAATCGGATCTACACGAATCGATTAAAATTGAAAATTCACGCAAAATAGGCAAATTGGGCTAAGACAAGCAGATCAGTTGACTGAACCAGGTGGTCAGTCGACTGATACTATGCCTGGAAACTTTCGGTTTCCAGGTCAGTGGACTAAACCATAAGGTCAGTCGACTGAACCATAAGGTCAGTCGACTGATACAGGTACAAAGTATTTTCTGTCCCCTGGTTCAGTCGACTGACCTCCTGGTTCAGTCGACTGAACCTGCTTCTACAACATTATCAGCATAGCCCCCAAGTGGGGCAAAATCCTAACCGAAGGCGAACAGACGAGGAACGGAGACTAAGGATTTACGCCAAGCGACAACCCAGCCTTGTATGGCTCTTCGAAACACCCCAAAAAACGTGTTCAAACATCAAAGATAGGATTTTTAAAGATTTGACCTCAAAACACCAAAAATTGGAATATTCATCAAACCAATTCAATCCAAAAGCAAATGGACAAGGAAGAGATGTTAGGAACTACTACCTAACAACTATCATGGACATAGATGTGAGTTCAAAAACTCACCTTTTAAACTCAAAACACAAGTGAGAAGCTTTAAAACAAAGGAGAGACCAATTCCTCTTCAATCTCAACTCAAGAAGCTCCAATCTAAGCTAATAAGAAAATATTTCCTAAGTTAGAGTTTAGGAATTTCTGAAATTGAAGAGAGATAGAGACGAAGAAGATGAAGAGGATGCTTACCTAAGCTTCACTTTGATTTTGGAGCAAGAACTTTTGTTTCCAAATCAAACTAGGGTTTGGAATTTCTATTTCCAATCTTTTTTCCCCATTTTTCTTGAGCTAGAGTGTTAGGAAAAGGAATGAGTGAATGAGGAGAAGTTCAGTGGAGTGTTAGGGTATTAGATGGGTTGGTGGGCTGAAACCCAAACCCAAAGCCCTAAATGAAAATATCAAAATTCCACTCAACTCCAAACATATCGATGTTTATACCCAAAAAGGTCGCAAACACCATTTTGGACTCAATGGAAGTGGTCACGAGTCCTAATTCGACTGTTTGCAAAAAGTGACATTTCAGACTTATATCACACTAACGATGCTATATTTAAATAAAACATTTAAATATACAATCGTAAAATATGCGAGTTCTAACAGACTCTCCTCCTTATAGAAATTGCGTCCTCGCAATACTTAAGAAGAAAATAAAGAGTAACAACCATAAAAGCATATCAACACAAAAGAAAATTTGAAATAAGAAATTCACCTTAAAGAGCACAAGAGAGTAAGTCCGAATGTGTTCGCTCGATGAATTCTCTTGATTCCCAAGAGCAATCCTTAGGATTTGTGGACCATTGAACTTTCACAAGAGGAACATCTTTATCTCGAAGGCGTTTAACCTCCGTAGCAATGATACAAATAGAATGTTGCTCATAAGTCAAATTTGGTGAAACTTCAATTTCTTCAATAATACCGGGCTCAAGATTAGAATCGGAATCCCTAAGGCATTTCCGTAGTTGAGAGACGTGGAATACGTCATAAATAGCAGAAAATTGAGCTGGTAATAAAAGGCGATAAGCAACAAATCCAATACGTCCGGTGATGGGAAATGCACCAATATATCGAGATGCTAACTTTCCCGATTGACTGAAACGCACAACACCCCTCATAGGTGAAACACAAATGAACACCAATAAAATCTGGATCTAAAACCAGCTTCTCACCAGCTTCAAGCCAACACGAAGGAAATCGGAATGTCCTTCCGTAGAGTGCCTCGAAAGGTGCCATACTAATACTAGATTGGAAGCTATTATTATAGGAAAACTCAACAAGAGAAATATGATCTTCCCAACTTCCACCAAAATCAAGAACACATGCACGAAGGAGATCTTCAAGAGTTTGATTCACACGCTCTATTTGTCCATCGGATTGAGGATGATAAGCGGTGCTAGAATTAAGCTTTGTTCCCAAAGCTTTTGAAGACCTTACCAAAATCCACTAGTAAAATAATGGATCACGATCGCTAAAAATAGAAGTAGGAACTCCATGCAATTTAACAATTTCTTTTACATAAAGTTTAGCTAAAAGAGGTACGGTCCAAAAGAGAAGGATGAGCCTCAAGGCTACACAAAACAAGAGATGAACATGAATCAGATTCACGATCTCGAATCTCACAAGTGGACAAAGTCTCGAGATCACTCCATTCGGATATTATCATGGAAACAACCGCTTGTTTCTTAAGACTAAGGGCGTCAGCAACACGATTTCCCCTTCCGGGAGTATAAAGAATATCAAGATCATAGGATGCAAGGAACTCGAGCCAACGTTGTTGACGCAAATTAAGTTCCTTTCTGAGAAAATAAATACTTCAAAGGTTTATGATCGGTGTAGAGAACAATTTTCTCTCCCAAAAGATAATGATGCCAAATTTTAAAAGCGAAAAACAATAGCCGCGAGCACTAGATCATGAGTGGCATATCTAGTCTTAGCAGGCTTTAATTGTCAAGAAGCATAAGCGATAACGCGTTCCCTTTTGCATGAGAACGGCATTCAAACCAATACGACTAGTATCGGTATAAACAATCAATTCTTGGTTCCCATCGGGAATCGTAAGAATAAAAGTATTGGAAAAGAGTTCTTTTAATTGATCCTCTTTCCCGAAAAGCTAAGACATTCAATATTATAATTAACTTTATGTAATCATCTTATTAGAAAAATTTACTTATTACAAGTCAATTTACTGTGTCTGAATGTCTCATCATAGCGTTTAGGAGATTCCTATCGATAACGTTGATCAAGCGCATCGACCAGAATTCTTAAAGCACTCAATGGGCAAAACAACACAAAATCATCTTCTATATGATAAACATGCCTCTTATAAAATTTACAAATATTCTTTGCTTGTTTTAAGAACAAAATCCAATCACACTTATAAATATCTTATTAAAAAGATTTGCAAATTTTAAATTGTTGTTTTCATCCATAATCAATGAATACAAGGATGGTCTCATCGAGATATTCATAGAATACTCGATTCATAAGATGGATGAAATAAGGTAGAAGGTTCGTCAAACCGAATGACATAACGAACCACTCACAAGAATCATAATGAGTGTGGAATGCGGTAAGTGAAATGCTACCCTCTGCAACTCGTAGCTGATAAAAACCGGTGGCAAGGTCGAGCTGAAAAGACCTTAGCACCACACAATAGATTTCTTAGGTGATAATCCTAAGAAAAATCTCAAAAATACCAGAAAATTCACAAATTACTTGAAGGAGAGAAATAACATTTTCCTCATCGTGTAGGTTTAAAGAATAAAATGAAGCCACCGAATTGGATTCGAAATCATTAAGAAAAATAGAAATCTGCTTAACAGATTGAGGATGTCGAAGATAGATAGTCCACTCAGGACATAGGATATGGGCTTCGTATGATCAAGCCAATCCTTTTCCAAAAAATCAATTTCGAAGCCTAAGTAACGCATAACATGCAAATCGGCTCGAAAAGAATAATCACACAAAATAATCTCGACATTTTCATAAAGTAAACTGAGTGTTGCGGATCCACCAACCGGATTCGCAATTCTCAGTGAAGTCATCAAGCCCATAATATTTAAAGGAAAAGTATCAACAAGTTCTTTTGATATAGAATAATGAGATGAACCCGTATAAAAAAGAACTCGAATAGGATAATCACAAAACAAATGTCATCAAGGATAGAATGAGAAATACCTTGATCAAGAGAAGTGTCACTAGGAGCTTGCACAACATTCAACTCTCCCTCTCTCCTACTTTGGAGTATGGGACATGTAGATATAAGATGGCCCGAACTTTTGCAATAACGACAAAAAAGGGGTTTCGGACACTCATTTGCATAGTGGTCCATAGAACCACAATTGTAGCATTGTCCACGACTAGAGGTAGGAGTCCTTGCTACCAAATTTTCTTGCTTCCCTTTCTTGTTGGGATTGGGGCCTTTGAACTTAATAGGCCTCTTCATGTTATTGTCGAAGTTCTATTTGGCACATACAACTTCAACATCACTTTCTCTATCGGCCTCTTCAAGCCGAAGGGCGATATCCACAAGCTGATCGAAAGAAACTTCTAGTTTCAAAAGTAAAGGCTTTTTGAGGTTCTTATTCAACCCATAAACAAATCTCTAATTTTTCTTCAATGGGGTATTAATATACTCGACCCCATATTTATAAAGAGATTCAAAAGATGCGACGTAATTCATCACAGAAGATTCACCTTGAACAAGGTCAATAAAGCACCGGGCTAAAGTTACTTTTTCAACCTCAGGCACAAACTTCAATTCGAATCTTTCTCGGAATTGCTCCCAAGTAAGATCCGCTTCTATAATCTCAGAAACCAAAAGCTTATACCAATCTAATGCTCTTTCTTGGAGCATGCTAGAAGCCACTTGGACTCGATGAAGATCAATAAGATTCATGCGAGAAAAGATGCGATCGCACAATCTAAGCCAAGCTTGGATTTCTATAACACTTTCGGATCCCTTGAATGGTCTTCCACCCAAAGCGGTATAATCTCTGCACAAGCATGCAAACCCGGATTTAGGGTAAGTAGGCACTGGAATTGGTCCGGCAGCTTGGGCATTGTTCTCAAGATCTAAAAGTTGTAGAGCAGACATAAATACTCCATCCTGAGGAGTAGCACTGGATTGACCGGCGCTAGGACGGCATGGTCTAACCATTTCTCTTCTTTAAGAAAGAAAGAAGAGGAAAAAGGTTATTCACAAAATGAATATCAAACAAACTTGATTGATAAAACAAGGCATCATAAAAAGAAATAGGATAGAACGGTACGAAGACTCGAATTAAGTCCTATGGCACGATTCCTAAGAAAGACTTAGGACAATGATCCTTGCTAGATTATTCTACATTGTTCCGAAGTTTGGCTCCGATACCAAGCTGTGACACCCCACCTCTATACTCACACGAGCCAAGGACACTACGAGGTAATGCCGTCGACTAGCACGAAGAATAAGGCTGTTGAGGAGCGACCATCTGTGTAATTGCTTTGTGCGAGTACCGATATGTCAGATAATATAGCTTACATTTCATTTCAAGAGGAAATCCGACATATCAAATACAAACTCAAAGCTACCACACAGTGGCTATGTGGACTTCAGAAACAAATATAGAAATAAATATAACACAAATCAGTCACAGATATTCATATCACAAAGGCGGAAACATATATGAATATAACGCATAGAAGTGTACATCAAAGTAGTGATCAAACAAGATCCACTACATCACAAAAGAATAGATACAAGTGCTAGACAAAAGAATAATTATACATCAAGGAGTCTCTATCTCAAATGTATAATAACAAAAACTACTAATCTAAAGTAGTTAGCCAAAAATCAGATGATGGACCCTGATAAGGAATCAAGCAGAAGCACCTGAAATACCTAGGTCTGAGCCGAGTATTATTTAAGAAGAAAATAATAAATGGATCAGTCTAGCTATAATATCAGATAAAAATGAGATAGGATAAGAGATATCACAAAAACGTATGATAACAATAATGCCATACTGTGACAAGTATACATCAGAAAACAACAAAAATCATACAATACCTCAAATATTATCAAACACCAAAAAGAATGTCATATTCTTTAAATTATTCACCAAAACACAAATATTGACAAAACATATCAATGCCAATCGCATAGAAATTTGGTGAAACACAAATTCTAGAAATCATCAACTAGAAATCCAGAAATCACAAAAGGGGAAGGCCTATCACAAACGGGAGCATGAAAACTCACCAACACGTGTATCACAAACGGGTCGCTATCCCATGAACCGAACATCGACGCACCTAAAAAGATACACCCCATGCACAGTCGAGCATCGACACACCTAAAAAGATACGCCCCATGCATAATCAAACATCAACGCACCTAAAAAGATACGCCCTATATATAGTCGGACATCGATGCACCTAAAAAGATACACCCCATGCCTAGTCAAACATTGACGCTCCTCAAAAGATACGCCCCATGCCTAGTCTAACATCGATGCACCTCAAAAGATACGCCCCATGCACCGACTTATCGAGCCGAATGCTCCACGAACGGTCCAAAGACCATGGGTCGCTAGCCCATAAAAATGAGACGAAGCTCAACAGAACGGGGTATAGTCCCCCACGCGAACAAAGAGTCATCGCACATCGCTAGTCTAAATCATAAAATGATCACCATTGATCAATAAGAAGTGTCGATTACACTAAGCTAGTAAATAAATGAGTTTAGCTTCATGTCCCATAACCACTGGCTTAACTTAAATATTTACGAACAAATTGTAGATTTCCACTAGAAAATTGTCTCAAGAGTTCAATAGAACAAGTCCAAGAATTAACCGACGAAGTAAACACAAGTGTTTCATACCACTTGTTTTACTAAGTCGTTTAATTAGATTTCTCATACGAATGAGGTAAAGGTTTGTATATAATAATAGATTAGAAAACAGTTTTATAAACGAGCTTTGTATTAAAAATAGGGTTGAAATCATCTTTGTGAAAGAGTTTGAATATTTACTACTAGTATAGAAACCTTCGTATTTTAAAGTGACAAGTCACAAAAATGATTGTAGAAACAATCAATCACCAAAAATTCACATACTGTAACAACCCTAGATTTTTGCCTATATTTTTTAAATTTGACTTTAATTTTTTTTTTGTTTTGAAATTTATTTTAAACTTGTTTTATTTCAAACATTTCATTTTTAAATATAAATTTTGATTATTATGTAAATTATAATTTCAAACTGGTATAAATTGGATATTTTACTGAAAAGTGAAATTCTGTTCAAATTGGTCAAACTTTGACCTTTAAATTTTAAATTCAAATATTTGAATTCTTAAATTTTATCTTTTATTATGAAATTAGATTTTATATCATGAATACCGCTTTTCGTTTCGTTGAAATTGGATTTAAATTGTGAAAGTTATAACCTTTACAATATTGTGTGTATATTGAATTATTTAGCAATATTCTTCATTTTAAATTATATAAATAATATTTTTATTTGTCATATCTCATTCTAATTTGTATTATATGTTATTTTACTTATATTTTTGTCTTTTAAATATTTTAAAGTGATGATAAGATTTTTCAAAAGCTTATTGAATTTATTTTCTATTTTTAAAGGCTAGTTTATATTTTTCTCCTATTTTCTTCAATTAAATTATATTTAATTTAAATTTATTTATTCATTTTTGTGAATGCATTTTTATTTTATGTTCTTATCTTTATTTATAAATATTTTCCCAAGTCCATATGAATTTTCCAAAATTTATTCTGTTTATTTTCAAATTTTCTAGACTAGTTTACAATTCTGTGCTATTTTCTTATTTTAACCTTAGATAATGAATAAATAATTATATATATTTTATATTTTGTTAAATTTTAGAAATTGTGACTGAAATTATTATTATTTTCAGTAATATAAACTTATATAAAGAAATTAAAGGTAATTTGAAAGGTTTATGACTTTTGATTTTCCTATGGCTTTTTATCTTCCACCTTTTCACATTTAACCTAACTTTTCATTCAATTAGACATAATTTCTCACATCTTCAGCTGACCATGTCTATTTCCCATTCACGTACTTTCTTTTCTCATTCCTGAACAAAAAAATTTCGGCCTTTGCTTTGAGGAAAAAGTTTGGTAATCTCCTCTTTCTTTTGTTTACTTTTATTGATTTTTGATAATGATTTGCACTTGATCTCCTTCATCATAGGTTCGGCCACCACCATCACCATGCCCTGCCACCTCCACCATCACCTGAGAACACCTCCATCACCACCTCCTCTCTGGCCAAACCCCAAGCCGTGCCTCCTAGTGGATGATCCATCACCTAAATTCCAACAAAACTCCTTCAATTTTGCATAACCGAGCACAACATCCTCTTACATCCACTTCACCATCCATGGCCGCCACCAACACCACCTCCACCACCTCCAGCACCACCTGGACACTATGTCACATCATCCCCTTGGCTGCTACAGTGAAGGCCGTGACCCTAGTGGCCTTGACCGAGCCTAACTATGGCCTTGAATCCATGTACGTTGCCTTGTTAGTGTAGTTTCCATCACCACCACTTTGCATCACCTTCAAACCATGATAGGCCGACCCTTAGGAACCCAAACCTGACCCAAAAACCTTGCTTTAGCCCTGTACTACACTTATGGCTGAGCCCAATGTATGCTGGAAGCAAGTGCAAAGCAATTCCGCTTTGATTTGTGCAGTTGATTCTATCTTATTTTATCGTATTTGAATTTAAAGCTTATAATTATTGTATTGTATTGTTTTTTTTTTGACTTGTATTCAAGGGAATTGATACTTTGGCTCCCAATCATCTCTATGTTGTGTTATCGTGCTTGTGTGGATCTCTTTCGTGCATTCATCGTTGTGTCTCCAGCTCAACTAGTGAGTTATTCTCACCAGACAATATGTACATATATAACTAGTGAATTGTCCCCTTTTTAATCTGTAAAATGCATTATCATGTTACACCTGCTATGTTATGATTTTATGATGTTCACTCATGCTTAAACAGCTATTATATTATATGTTACTGTTATATTATGCTGTTCTATTATTTTCATCAGTTTATCACACTGCAAGTTCCCTTTAGATTAGAATCACTACGGGTTGAAATGATACATACCCGAACGGACTTTAGAATAGGAGAAAATTGTTATGGGCTGAAATGATAGGCCTAAATGATTTTCAATTATTTTTCATTTACTTGGGATTGCGGGTTTGAAATGATCAAACCCAGGTTTTCTTTGTAAATTATGGGTTGAAATGATATATTACCCGTATCACTTTACCTAGGCTAGAAATGAAATACAGACCCGTTGTTAAAATATGTTTTTCTAAAAATTTTAAAATATTTTAGAAATGTAAATATTATAATATTTTGATTTAAACTTAATTAAAAATGATTTTTGTAAAGTATTATTGATTTTCTGAAAATTTATAAGTGAAATAAATTATGGAAAGGTTAGAAAATTTGAATGTAAGTTACTTTGGAAATTTTGATTTAATTTTAATGGAATTTAAATTAAATATGAAAATATGATAAATTTATGATAATTTGGATAAAAATGAATTTAAATGATTTTATAATATATTAATGATTTTTGAATAAAGTTAAAATGGGAAATGAACGAATATTTAAGTTGGAAGTTTGGAATATAACTAAAATTGGAAATTTGTGTATTTGGCTTAAAATTGAATTTTAAGTTATGTAAATAAAAATAAATTAAGTTATAATTGAAAATTTAAACTTAAATGTTAAGTTAAAATTTAATTATATGAATTTAAATTGAATGGTGGAATTTAATAAGTGAATTATTATTTAATATTGATTTTTGAATGGAAATTTAACTTTATAAAATCATGAATATAAGGGTATTTGAATGATAGTTAGAAAAGTGAAAATATGTGATTTTATAAGTTAAACATGATTTAAATAAAAATATAATTGTTTGTGAAATTATATTGAATATTTGAAGTTAATTAACTGCATTTTTGAAATGCTATTATTTCTAAAGTAAATGATATTACAGCATTTTGTAATGTTGTAGTTGATATAAATGAACCAAATCGCTAATTTTTGAAAAAGGGATATTATAACACTTTGTAAGTGCTATAATTGTTGAATTTAACTAAGGTTTTATTTGAACTAATGTATACATCATTTAAATGCTCTTTTGTTAAATTGAACTGTTTTGAATGTAACTTTCTGTAGCATTTTCCAAATGCTGCGAAAGGTGAATTTTCATTGTTTTGATAAATTTAAGTGAATAAATGAAGTTTGAAAGATTAAAATTTTGGAAATTTAATAATTTAATTATTAAATAAAATAACTTCATTTTTATGATGTAAATGAAGTAATTTGTTTTGAAATATTAACTATTTGAAATGTGTGTTGAAATGGTATTTTAAATAAATGATTGTGGTTTGGAAGATAAGATATTTTGATATTTGGAAATGGATTTTTGAATGATAATGAATTTTGAAATGATATTGGATTTCGAAGTATAAAATACCGTTTTGAAATTTTAACCACGGGATGTATTTAATTTATAGTTTAACTGATCCTTAAAGGATGGGCGATCCCAAGCATTCTTTAAGTTATTGTGCATTACTGCTACAGTTCACTTGAGTTGGTTTACATTATATAAGTATATATTGTCCTGACTCGAGTGTTTTGTGTTTTACTTTACGTTCGGGTCAGCCTGAGTATTCACAGCTTTGGATTTTCTTTCTGGAGCTGGTCTTTGTTGGAGTTTCTACTTATCTACATTTATATCTACTTTCTGTTTCAGCTGTTCTAGTTTATCTCATGTATTACTGAACTTCTATGTATTTGGGATTTCTATTATGTTGTTTTCAGACGGTATTATGTATTTGGTTTGAGACTCTGCCGTAGTAGCTTCATGAACTACTATGTATTTTATATTTCGCTGCGAGGTATTCTGTTTGTTCTGTGTCTGTGATTCTATGATTTGTATTTCATTTGCTCCAAATTTTATTACAATCTGTTATTTTGAATTATTCAAGTCCGACATGTATGGATTATTGTCGATTTGAATGGTCCAAAATAGTGGGTCGTTACATTTGGTATCAGAGCTTTGGTTTTAGGCAAACCTTAGCTTGCGGAGCAAAAACTCATTATAGATAGGGTAGAAATACCCTAGAATGAGTGAAATCAATCTCAGAATCATTCCTTTGTGAGAGAAAGTATTTTCGAAGTATAAAATGATTTTCAAAGGATTTTTTTTAAAGATTATGTTGATATAAAATTTTCTTGTTTTGAAAGAAATTTTTTGAACTTTATCCCTTTCATATCCACCTTGTTAGAAATTTTGTTGATTAGGATTTCCTTAAAAATTCTGAACTTCTATCTTGGTTGGGATTTCTTCAATTAGGATTCCTTTGAATTTTGGAACGCTCCCACTTGTTCTGAAATCCATCACTGTCTTCCCTAATTGTATTCTTTGATTTTGGAGCATTCCATAACTCCACTTTGGAATAATTTCTCTAAAGATCGGTGATTCCGTAAATCTTTGAATGATTTGTAAAGGGGTGAAACTCCTTTACAATTGGCATTGATTCACCGGAGATTTATATATCCTCGGTTTACGATGTTTTCTATCTTCTGCTATATTTATATTCTATCTCTGGCGATCGAAGGTCGATTTGCCTTAGATTTCGCATCGATTATATTCCTGAAGTCACGGTTGACCCTGTTAAGGTCGCCTGCGATTTATATAGGCTTATCCATCTTCTATTTGGTAATTTAATGATCTTATCTTCGTTCGAGTTTATCTTCGAATCAGAATTCTATTTAATTGGAGTCCCTCTAAATTTGAATCTCTGTTTTGCTTTGAAATCCATCCTTGAATCATCCCTTGAAAAATTTGAGGTTGACTGTATTTTGGAATTTGTGTATACATCGAAATTGTTATTTGATATGGATGACCATATTTTATATATAAAGGTGAAATGTTTTCGATAAGGATTATATACCATTTTAAAATTGAGAATTTAAAGTTTTGAATGGATTTGAAATTTTGAAAATTTATAAGGAATGGTTTCATGTAAATTGATTTATAACTGGAGATTTTGAATCTGAATTTGAGTGATTGAACTCCGGCATTTTTGAAACTCGTTTTAAGATTTTGAAATAATAAATAATATGATTTGAAAGTATTTTCCGAATATGAAATGTTTCAAATGATTTCGAAGAATTTTCATAAGAAGTTGAGAGAATAGAAGTCCAGAACCCACTAATGTCGCTGGAAAATAATTTTGGTGATGAATGCATGCATCATCGACATTGATTTTCGAGTTTATGAGTGGGGAGAGGCCACTACGGTAGCTTTGCTATGCGATTGATTTGTGCAACCAATTTTGATTTCAAATTCCGAAGTGTGATGTGATATTCGAAAGATATATGTATATATATATTTGAACAATTTGAAATGAGCCGGTGTTCAGTCCTTGAGTTTTGGATTTGATTTGATATAACCCTATTTTTGGAATTGATTTATTGATTTAATTGTGATTTCCAACTCTTGGATTGAAATATGATTTCTTCGACTATTTTGAAGGTTCGAGAACTTCCAAATCAAGGTTAACTTTTCAAAAGCTAAGAATTTTGAAGTAAAGTATATAAGTTTGGTATGTATGTTTAAAGTATGTAGTAATCTGATTTAGATAAGTTGAAACTATTTTGTTAAGTAAACGAATAATGCTATTTTGAATTTTCTAATATGAAATTTAGATTTGGAATGTTTGAAAATTTGTCTTTAAATATTTTGAGAAAAATATATAATTTAGTTTAAATGTTTAATTTAGTAACATCTTTATGAAACTATATATTTAACAAGTTGGAATAGATACATAAGTTGTACGTATGCTGTTTTATTCGCATAATTAAATTGATCCAAGTTTGAGTACACAAGTTCGAGGTGAATTACACCATTTCGTGTTAGGATTTTTCATTTGATTCTTGATGGCGAATTTTTGATATGGATTTTGGGCTTGATTCTAGAATTCTCTCATAGTATATGGCTATGCAAGGAGACTGATGGTTTCTAGTCGAGAAACCATATCGAAATCCACATTAGGGAAGTCGAATGGACAATACTAGTTCGAAAGCAAACTTGTGTGATCGAGCGAGCGATCGAATGTGATTTTGCGAAATGATGACATATGTACATCTTATATTCTTATGTCATTGATATACCTGCCGCTGAAATTGGAAGTTGTTGGGTTGGATATCTTTGTAATATAATTGGAATTCTTTCTTTTATGAAAAACTACTATCAATTTAAAACCATTTTTCAAAACTATTTTTCTTTTATTCTTCTCAAACAAACTGTTTTATTCTATTTTACATACAAACTATTTTACAAACCATTTTATTCACAAAACTATTCTACAAACTATTTTTCTTTTTTATACAAAACTATTCTAAATTAAAAACCTTTTAGTAAGCAAAGATGTTCAATCCCATATAGCTCTTTGTACAGCGAAATTTATTTTTGAAAATTTTGATCTTATATAAGATGGACTTTATGTAAATATAAGATGATTTTGGAAATGAATTGTTTGACTTAAACTATATTGATTTGGAAATTTGGATTATTTTCTAAATCTATTGTTTTAAGAAATTTTGAAACTGAATATTTGTAAATTGAAGGAAATGATTTGGTGAAATCATATATGACTTTGAAACTGAATTGATATTGAAATGGTTTGAAATTGAGAACCTTGTTTTGTTTAAATACTTGATTTGGGAGTTATCGAACTTATATAATGGATTTGTATAAGTATGAAGTTGATTTGAAACTGTTGATTTGAAAAGGTACTCAATTTGAAGTGAAATCTTATATAATCGAAGTCTATATAAGTATGATTTGATATACTATTAATTTTGGAAAGTATTCGATTTGAAATGAAATCTTATATATAATGGACTTTATATGAGTATGATATTTGAAAGTGATTTTGAAAGGTACTATATTATACATATTTTCGAAGTAAAGATATGGAAGGTGCCTTCTGCTTGATATCCGCTTTGTGGCCACACTATGGATTCATTCTATTGATATTATTCTCTTTGATTTGGGTTTTTCGGATATGATACTCGAGTTTCCATCAAATTCCATGGCGTTACCCATGGTCTTACGAGCGCGACTGCATAGCGCAACAGCTTGGCTGAGATCGCCAAGGGGTACGGATTGTTTCCGGGGGGATCCAGGCGTAATCATTGTGTATCTTGCACTCTATGTAGGTCGCATTAGTAGCGAAACTGCCTGGCTGAGATGGCCTAGGGGTACGGATTGTTTCCTGGGGGATCCAGGCGTAACCATTGTGTATCCTGCACTCTACTAGTCATCATGGCGTAACTCGCAGGGCTGAGAAAGCTTACGGATACGGATTGTTTCCTGGGGGATCCAGGCGTAACCATTGTGTATCTGCGAACCATGATCGGACAAATGTTGGTTTGGATGATTTGTTTGGATTGTACTTTCCATATCTGTTTTAAAGGTTTTCAAGTATTTTTACTGGGTGTTGAACACAAGTCTATTAAGTACCTGGAGAATTCTAGCTTTGCGCCTGATCAACGCATGGCCAGAGTCTGCAGGAACGAAAGTAAACTTGTTAAGACATCGAGTTAAAAAGTATTTTGATGAAGTACTATATAAAGGATATTTTGATCAGTTATTTTCCCTTCTAAAGATTTTAAAATGTTTAAAATGTTATAAAATTTTAATTGAAATGTATAATGGTTTAAATAATGGTTCATCCTTGTCTTTCAAACTGTTTTCCCTCCTAGATACTTTTTCCCTACCTTCTTTCGGAATGTCTTCCAACCTATTGTTCTTTCTAGTTGTTTCTCCGCTTCCTTCCATTTCGAGGACGAAAAGATTTGAGTGGGGAGAGTGTAACAACCCTAGATTTTTGCCCATATTTTTTAAATTGACTTTAATTTTTTTTTTGAAATTTATTTTAAACTTTTTTTATTTCAAACATTTCATTTTTAAATATAAATTTTGATTATTATGTAAATTATAATTTCAAACTGGTATAAATTGGATATTTTACTAAAAAGTGAAATTCTGTTCAAATTGGTCAAACTTTGACCTTTAAATTTTAAATTCAAATATTTGAATTCTTAAATTTTATCTTTTATTATGAAATTAGATTTTATATCATGAATACTGCTTTTCGTTTCGTTGAAATTGGATTTAAATTGTGAAAGTTATACCCTTTACAATATTGTGTGTATATTGAATTATTTAGCAATATTCTTCATTTTAAATTATATAAATAATATTTTTATTTGTCATATCTCATTCTAATTTGTATTATATGTTATTTTACTTATATTTTTGTCTTTTAAATATTTTAAAGTGATGATAAGATTTTTTAAAAGCTTATTGAATTTATTTTCTATTTTTAAAGGCTAGTTTCTATTTTTCTGTTATTTTCTTCAATTAAATTATATTTAATTTAAATTTATTTATTCATTTTTGTGAATGCATTTTTATTTTATGTTCTTATCTTTATTTATAAATATTTTCCCAAGTCCATATGAATTTTCCAAAATTTATTCTGTTTATTTTCAAATTTTCTAGACTAGTTTACAATTCTGTGCTATTTCTTATTTTAACCTTATATAATGAATAAATATTTATATATTTTTTATATTTTGTTAAATTTTCGAAATTGTGACTGAAATTATTATTATTTTCAGTAATATAAACTTATATAAAGAAATTAAAGGTAATTTGAAAGGTTTATGACTTTTGATTTTCCTATGGCTCTTTATCTTCCACCTTTTCACATTTAACCTAACTTTTCATTCAATTAGCCATAATTTCTCACATCTTTAGCTAACCACGTCTATTTCCCATTCACGTACTTTCTTTTCTCATTCCTGAACAAAAAAATTTCGGCCTTTGCTTTGAGGAAAAAGTTTGGTAATCTCCTCTTTCTTTTGTTTACTTTTATTGATTTTTGATAATGATTTGCACTTGATCTCCTTCATCATAGGTTCGGCCACCACCATCACCATGCACTGCCACCTCCACCATCACCTGAGAACACCTCCATCACCACCTCCTCTCTAGCCAAACCCCAAGCCGTGCCTCCTAGTGGATGATCCATCACCTAAATTCCAACAAAACTCCTTCAATTTTGCATAGCCGAGCACAGCATCCTCTTACATCCACTTCACCACCCATGGCCGCCACCAACACCACCTCCAGTGCCACCTGGACACTATGTCACATCATCCCCTTGGCTGCTACAGTGAAGGCCGTGACCCTAGTGGCCTTGACCGAGCCTAACTATGGCCTTGAATCCATGTACGTTGCCTTGTTAGTGTAGTTTCCATCACCACCACTTTGCATCACCTTCAAACCATGATAGGCCGACCCTTAGGAACCCAAACCTGACCCAAAAACCTTGCTTTAGCCCTGTACTACACTTATGGCTGAGCCCAATGTATGCTGGAAGCAAGTGCAAAGCAATTCCGCTTTGATTTGTGCAGTTGAGTCTATCTTATTTTATCGTATTTGAATTTAAAGCTTATAATTATTGTGTTGTATTGTTTTTTTTTACTTGTATTCAAGGGAATTGATACTTTGGCTCCCACTCATCTCTATGTCGTGTTATCGTGCTTGTGTGGATCTCTTTCGTGCATTCATCGTTGTGTCTCCAGCTCAACCAGTGAGTTATTCTCACCAGACAATATGTACATATATAACTAGTGAATTGACCCCTTTTGAATCTGTAAAATGCATTATCATGTTACACCTGCTATGTTATGATTTTATGATGTTCACCCATGCTTAAACACCTATTATAATATATGTTACTGTTATATTATGTTGTTCTATTATTTTTATAAGTTTATCACACTGCAAGTTCCCTTTAGATTAGAATCACTACGGGTTGAAATGATACATACCCGAACGGACTTTAGAATAGGAGAAAATTGTTATGGGCTGAAATGATAGGCCTAAATGATTTTCAATTATTTTTCATTTACTTGGGATTGCGGGTTTGAAATGATCAAACCCAGGTTTTCTTTGTAAATTATGGGTTGAAATGATATATTACCCGTATCACTTTACCTAGGCTAGAAATGAAATACAGACCCGTTGTTAAAATATGTTTTTCTAAAAAATTTAAAATATTTTAGAAATGTAAATATTATAATATTTTGATTTAAACTTAATTAAAAATGATTTTTGTAAAGTATTATTGATTTTCTGAAAATTTATAAGTGAAATAAATTATGGAAAGGTTAGAAAATTTGAATGTAAGTTACTTTGGAAATTTTGATTTAATTTTAATGGAATTTAAATTAAATATGAAAATATGATAAATTTATGATAATTTGGATAAAAATGAATTTAAATGATTTTATAATATATTAATGATTTTTGAATAAAGTTTAAATGGGAAATGAACGAATATTTAAGTTGGAAGTTTGGAATATAACTAAAATTGGAAATTTGTGAATTTGGCTTAAAAGTGAATTTTAAGTTATGTAAATAAAAATAAATTAAGTTAAAATTGAAAATTTAAACTTAAATGTTAAGTTAAAATTTAATTATATGAATTGAAATTGAATGGTGGAATTTAATAAGTGAATTATTATTTAATTTTGATTTTTGAATGGAAATTTAACTTTATAAAATCATGAATATAAGGGTATTTGAATGATAGTTATAAAAGTGAAAATATGTGATTTTATAAGTTAAACATGATTTAAATAAAAATATAATTGTTTGTGAAATTATATTGAATATTTGAAGTTAATTAACTGCATTTTTGAAATGCTATTATTTCTAAAGTAAATGAATTACAGCATTTTGTAATGCTGTAGTTGATATAAATGAACCAAATCGCTAATTTTTAAAAAAGGGATATTATAACACTTTATAAGTGCTATAATTGTTGAATTTAACTAAGGTTTTATTTGAACTAATGTATACTGCATTTAAATGCTGTCTTTTGTTAAATTGAACTGTTTTGAATGTAACTTTCTATTGCATTTTCCAAATGCTACGAAAGGTGAATTTTCATTGTTTTGATAAATTTAAGTGAATAAATGAAGTTTGAAAGATTAAAATTTTGGAAATTTAATAATTTAATTATTAAATAAAATATCTTCATTTTTATGATTTAAATGAAGTAATTTGTTTTGAAATATTAACTATTTGAAATGTGTGTTGAAATGGTATTTTAAATAAATGATTGTGGTTTGGAAGATAAGATACTTTGATATTTGGAAATGGATTTTTGAATGATAATGAATTTTGAAATGATATTGGATTTCGAAGTATAAAATACCGTTTTGAAATTTTAACCACGGGATGTATTTAATTTATAGTTTAACTGATCCTTAAAGGATGGGCGATCCCAAGCATTCTTTAAGTTATTGTGCATTACTGCTACAGTTCACTTGAGTTGGTTTACATTATATAAGTATATATTGTCCTAACTCGAGTGTTTTGTGTTTTACTTTACGCTCGGGTCAGCCTGAGTATTCACAGCTTTGGATTTTCTTTCTGGAGCTGGTCTTTGCTGGAGTTTCTACTTATCTACATTTATATCTACTTTCTGTTTCAGCTGTTCTAGTTTATCTCATGTATTAGTGAACTTCTATGTATTTGGGATTTCTATTATGTTGTTTTCAGACGGTATTATGTATTTGGTTTGAGACTCTGCCGTAGTAGCTTCATGAACTACTATGTATTTTATATTTCGCTGTAAGGTATTTTGTTTGTTCTGTGTCTGTGATTCTGTGATTTGTATTTCATTTGCTCCAAATTTTATTACAATCTGTTATTTTGAATTATTCAAGTCCGACATGTGTGGATTATTGTCGATTTGAATGGTCCAAAATAGTGGGTCATTACACATACGAAGACATGAATTAAATCAATAAAAATCAATACCGAGTCCATCAAAATGGATATTCCCAAAAATCCCGAAAAAGAAGTCATCAAGGTCGATATAAATGATAACAACAAATCAGATCAACACGAATCGATTAAAATTGGAAACCTACGCAAAATAGGCAAATTGGGCTGAGACAAGCAGATCAGTCGACTGAACCAGATGGTCAGTCGACCGATACTATGCCTAGAAACTTTCGGTTTCCAGGTCAATCGACTGAACCATAAGGTCAGTCGACTGATACAGGTACAGAGTATTTTCTGTCCCCTGGTTCAGTCGACTGAACCTGCTTCTACAACATTATCAGCCTAGCCCCCAAGTGGGGCAAAATCCTAACCGGAGGCGAACGGACGAGCAACGGAGACTAAGGATTTATGCCAAGCGACAACCCAGCCTTGTATGACTCTTCGAAACACCCCAAAAACGTGTTCAAACATCAAAGATAGCATTTTTAAAGATTTGACCTCAAAACACCAAAAATTGGAATATTCATCAAACAAATTCAATCCAAAAGCAAACGGACAAGGAAGAGATGTTAGGAATTACTACCTAACAACTATCAAAGATATAGACATAGATGTGAGTTCAAAAACTCACCTTTTAAACTCAAAACACAAGTGAGAAGCTTTAAAACAAAGGAGAGACCAATTCCTCTTCAATCTCAACTCAAGAAGCTCCAATATAAGCTAGTAAGCAAATATTTCCTAAGTTAGAGTTTAGGAATTTTTGAAATTGAAGAGAGATAGAGATGGAGAAGATGAAGAGGATGCTTACCTAAGCTTCTCTTTGATTTTGGAGCAAGAACTTGTGTTTCCAAATCAAACTAGGGTTTGGAATTTCTATTTCCAATCTTTTTTCCTCATTTCTCTTGAGCTAGAGTGTTAGGAAAAGGAATGAGTGAATGAAGAGGAGTTGAGTGGAGTGTTAGGGTATTAGATGGGTTGGTGGGCTGAAACCCAAACCCAAAGCCCTAAACGAAAATATCAAAATTTCACTCAACTCCAAACATATCGATGTTTATACTCAAAAAGGTCGCAAACACCATTTTGGACTCAATGGAAGTGGTCTCGGTCCTAATTCGACTGTTTGCAAAAAGTGACATTTCGGATTTAAATTCGACTAACGATGCTATATTACATGAGAAAGAAATGAATGTGAAGAAAAATAATAATCTATTCATGGTGAATTAAATTGTAAAGAGACTTACATAATAATGGATAATCTAAATAATTGAAATGGAAATATCTTATGTAAGTAATTGGATGTAAAGTAGTGAAAAACAAGGCATTGTATGAATGAATAGGAAATGAATTTTAGTAATAAAGTTAAATTAATAAAACGAACATGGTATGAATGAAGAAAAAAAATGAACAGTAAATAATGTGAAAAGAAAGTAATAAGAGTAAACGCAAATAATATTCGAAGTATTGTTTGTTTTGGCTTATGGAATGTTTGAGATGTGATATTTGAATTGTTTAGGATGTATAAATAACCTATTAAGTATTATCTAAGAATGTTGAGTGTATGGTATACTTAGAAGTTTATTTATCATTTTATACGGTTAAAGGTTCTGAACCCGAACAAACCATTGGCTTTGGTTGTTATGGATGGATGGTTGATTACTTTGATTATGTGTGATGATTGTACAATTTTGTTTGCAAGTGATTGTTGTTATATTCTGTTGGTTTGTTTACTATTGATTGAAACAACTTAAATATTTCTCTTTTACATAATTATTAACTTCTTTGGATTATGTAAGTGAAATACAGGTTATGGAAGCAATTGCTACTACTTTTGGTTTCATAAATAAGAGTCGTTTACCCAACAAATAGGTACATTCTCGGATTACGGTTTTATAGAGATATTATATTGTTTTCCCGTGGTTGGAATATTTTATTTTGAAATATGATATATATATATATATTGTTATTATTAATATTATTATTTCTCCCATACCTCTCCCTACAAAGGAGACTCTGTCGAAATTTTTCATAAATTTTGGACATAGAATTTTTTTTATGGAAGTGGAAATTTTGTTTTCAAACTTTTATTAAACTTGAATATGAAAGGATTTAATTGTTTATAAATTGATATATTTTATTTAAATTATTTAATTATGTAAATTAATTATTTATAAATTGAATACTTTGAATAAGATATATTAATTTCTTAATTCCTTCTTTTCCCTTCTTTTTCCTTTTCGAGGACGAAAAGTTTTGAGTGGGGGAGAATGTAACGACTCACATTTTTTAGATAATTAAATCTTTGAATTTAATAAGATTTTGTAATTTAATATTGTAGAAATTAAAATGTGAGATTTATTAATGAGAAATTAACTAGAATGAAATGTAATAAAGTAATTTAAGGCAATATGTAACTAATTTAATGCAATTCCAATTAATTGAAATGATTGTATGGTTATGAATTAAAAATAAAGAAATAAACCAAATGTTATAATAAATGATGAAATTGTATGTAATTAATTGAAATTGGTTAATGAAGAATAATTAATCAGTATGTGAATTTATTAGCTTTTGTTTGTAAACGATAAACATAGAAATGTTTTAAACTGTATGTTGTAACAAATTGTTAATTATAAATTTCACTATTTAATTCGTTGAAAATCAACTAGAAATCAATTGCAATTAATGTAATAAATTATTGAAGTTAATGTGAATTTAGAGGATAATGGAAGAATATTGATATAATAAAGGGTAAACCAATGTTAATTATATCCACTAGGTAAAGATTGATTGAATAAAAAGATTGAAATCAAGTTTAATCAATTTATTGGAATTTAAATTATAATAAATGGATTTATTGCAATTGAATTTAACACTATAATTAGTGAAATAATTAACATTGTATTTGACATGGAAATTGGTTTTGAAAGGATTGTTAATTTTTGTGTAACTAGAAATGATAAAATTTGTTATTTATAAAAATTTAATTGGAAAAGTGATTTAATTAATTTAATAATAATTTATTTAATTAACGTGAAAATAGCCATTTTGGCCACTGTCTCGGATTTTGACGAAACCGGTTTCATCGGATCCGTAACGGTGAATTATAGTAGGATTTCAAGTTTCGTATCAATCGGACTTGTCGTTTGATCATACAGACTCGAAACGTGTATAAATCAATTAAATTGAAATCAATTTGAAATAAACTGATTTTAAAAGCTTACTTCTTCATATGATGGAATTAGGACTTAGAACCTGTTCCATTGAGTTTAAAAATATCGAAAACATCTATTTTGATATATGAGATGACCTATTTTCATTTTGTGGTCAGAACGGGCCTTTGGGTCGCGTGGTCGTTTCGATCAATCCAAACTGGTCCATTCATTTCTAATTCAGATCTGCATATATATAGGCCATTATAAACCCTAATTGTTTCTCATTTTTTATTTCTATACGTACTATTACTTCTACCCGTTTCTTCTTCTCAAATGACAGAATATCAAACCGTAAATCCCAATTCAATTTCAAATTTCAAATCAATTTCAAAATTCAAACTCCTCCAAACTGTAACGGCCCGATATTTTGGTCCATTCAATTCGACAATAATCCACACATGTCTGACTTGAATAATTCAAAATAACAGATTGTAATAAAATTTGGAGCAAATAAAATCAAATACAGAATCACAGACATAGAATATCAGAATAACTCGCAGCGGAAATTAAAATACCATAGTAGTTCATGAAGCTACTATAACAAACTCTCAAAACAAAATACATAATATCAGTCTGAAAACATATACAATAGAAATCTCAAATACATAAAAGTTTATAATACCAGAGCTGAAATAGAACAACTGAAACTGAAATGGATAGATAACTAGATAAGCAGAATCTCCAACGATTCCTAGCTCCAGAAAGAGATCCAAAGCTAAGCTGTAAATACTTAGGCTGACCCGAGCGTAAAGCAAAATACAAAACACTCGAGTCAGGACAATATATACTTTATAATGTAAACCAACTCAAGTGAACTGTAGCAGTAATGCATAATAACTTAAAGGATGCTTGGGATCGCCCATCCTCTAAGGATCAGTTAAACCATAAATTAAATACATCCCATGGTTAAAATTTCAAAATTGGTAATTTATATTTTGAAATCAATTATCATTTCAAAAATTCAAAAATCAATTTCAAAATGTCACAATATCATATCTTTCAAAAATACATTCCTTTTATTTAAAATACCATTTCAACACACATTTCAAAATAGTTTATATTTCAAACAAATTACTTCATTTTAAATCATTAAAATGACGTTATTATATTTTCAAAATTTATATCTTCAAAGTCCATTTATTTACTTAAACTTATCAAAACAATGAAAATTCACCTTTCGCAGCATTTGGAAAATGCTACAGCTAGTTACTTTCAAAACAGTTCAATTTAACAAAGGACGGCATTAAAAATACTATAATAGGGTTACATTAGTTCAAATAAAACCTTAGTTAAATTCCATAATTATAGCACTTACAAAGTGCTATAATATCCCTTTATTAAAATTTAGCCATTTGGTTCATTTATATCAACTACAACATTTACAATTGCTGTAATATCCTCACTACAACAAAATAGACCTTCCGCAGCATTTTAAAAACGCTGTTAAACCCTTTCGCAGTGTTTTAAAGAATGCTTTCTAACAACAAGCTGTAATAGAGTCAGGATACCTTACAGCATTTTGAAAACGCTGTAGAAAACATATCTTATTGCTGCGTTTTTCCTTTTTGTAACATTTTAGAAACGCTGCGAAAAAGTTCCATATTACAGCGTTTTACATTTATTACAGCCTTTTAAAATGATATATATGTCCCGAACCTGACATTTTCAAAAACGCTGCAAAATTGTGTGATGATGTTTTTAAAACGATGCAAAAGGTCTTTTTCATAACATAGATGAAACGCTGCAGAAAGTTGTATATTGTTTTGTTGATTTTCTACACGTTAATTATGCTGTAATATCATAGAAATATCTTTATAAATATGCTTTAGTTAGCCAATATATAAAACGTATTCAAATAAAACTCAAACAATAATCATATAGACACATTTAAATAATTCAACACCTTGTATATAATAAACATACATAGGTTTGTACAATACCGGTAAACCAAGTTTGCACAATATCCATAAGTCAACTTACATAAATACTACTCCATGACAATATGCACAAAGCCAAAAATATTATATGCTTATTATGCCCAGAGGACTTCAAACACTTCAATTGTGCAACATCATGATGATTTTTTGCTCCAAAAGTCTTTAGTTACCTATAATAAAAAAATCATCGATCAACAAATATAAGTGATAACACATTGGAAGATTCTACCTATAATTCTACCGCAATGCACACTACCATACAAATAAGAAACTATATAGTGATAAATTATCTCGAAAGACAAGATAATTCAAAATTTTGTAGAAAGAATTAAGTGGTAGCATTATAAGTGTTCGTTTCATCTGAGTGTAGACTCCTTAGATCAATTATTATTTACAATTCAAGGAATACTTCTAGGCATTACATGCCTAGTACAATTTGTAAAGGATGAAATTTAATGAAATTTGTAGAAAAATGTAGGAAAGCCTGTAAATTCCTAGGCATTTTTTTGTATTATTTACAATTTAAGGATTGCAGGTAACTGGCAGCGATGCGCGAATCCGTCCACAATTGCAAATACTGGACAAAGAAATTGTTATCGGGGGCTACTTAGTAGCGAAACATAAATCTAAAGACAATACTTTTATCATAAATCAGAAAGTTAATGGAGCAAGGCATGACCCAAATGTTGGTAAAGCATATATTAATAATTTCTTTCACTGTTAGATTAAACTAAACATATATGGTAATTTGTACTATTTTTGAAATACTAACTTTTCAATTGAATAGATAAAGAAAAATATGTATAGAAAATGATGACAGATGACAATCTTATCATTTAAGTTCAGCTACCAGATAAAAAGGAACTCATGCTATGTTCATATAATCAGGTAGAGACTAAAACTCCGAAGTGCTATAGTTTTCAAAACTACTAGCAGTTATTCCTAGCAACAACTCAAATGCAGCTCATTGTCATAATCGTCTTTCAAGCAGTTCTTTTGCTGAATTCAAAGAATAACATTGGTGAAAATGGACATGAGGATATAAATGTGGAGAGAAAAGTAGATTCAAGCTGAGTTATAATCAAGAAAAGCGAAGTATGTGGTCGTGTAAAGAAAGAGAACGCATTAGAATAAGATTCATTGAAAAACAATAAAGGTACATTATCAGCATCTATTATTTTAGAAAATTGGGGCGAGTTTGGTACAAAGAAAATTTTGATCGCCAAAGTTGTACATGAAATAGTCAGTAAGAGAGGGAGTGATAGCTATAGCAAGAATACTGCTAATAATGATGAGTTAACCATTACAAAAATGGAAAATTCAGAAAAAGAAAAGTATTTGGAGTCGACATCTATTAAAAAGAGAGTCAAAGGACTATTTGAAAATAAAGTATTCAGAGTCAGGCATAGAGAAAAAGAGAAAAGCGGATACACATGATAATGAATTCATATTGAAGAAGCGCAAACCTGAGAAACAAAGGCAAGCTTGAAGTGTCGATGAACGAAGAAAATAAATAAGCCAAGTGTGTATCCCAATCACATATACTAAATATACGTATAGGTTCGTAAATGCTAGTAGTGATCAATTAACTACTAGGATTGCAAGAAAATTATTCAGATGAGTATGTAATCGTCTTATCTGATCAATAAGGGAGTGGTTAATGCTTGAACTTCACACGTGGACAAATTACATGCATACATGGTTGAGATTTGAAGCTGTAACTAGCCTTTGTTTTATTTAAATAGAAGAAAAAAACAGTAACCAACTCTCACAAACCGAAGATCAACAACACACTAACAGACAGCAGCAACAGTAGTCAAGTAATATTGATATGTATATGCTTATTGAATTTGAACTTGTATATGTGTGTGTATAGGTTCAGGTGATTTGTTAAGAAAAATAGTGAATTATTGATAAGTAAAATCATAAATATATCACTTTAAGGATTTTGTTCAGATGAATCATTTATGCTACAAAACAATATTTTTTAGTAAAAAAGGTCAAGAAAGACTGAAATACAAGAATTCCTCATACCTGTCAAGCTTGAAGATTTGGTTACAATATTTGAACCACTTCAAAAGAACGAAGTAAAATCAGTGTCACATACATCGGTTGTCTTTTTTGTATTAAAGTTAGAAAATCATGAAATTACCTAAATAGAAGAATGTCATCATTCCTAATAATTTGCATAGAAAATTTTCAATTACCTGCATGGAAAACATACAAAAATTAATAGAAAAACAATATGCATATGTTAGTGACATATATTACTGGGACATTGATACCGATTAATCTAATAATGCTAACAAGTATTTTTCCCTTTTCTTTTCATTTTCAGACAATCATCGATATCACCTGTACAAAAGCAGCAAATGAACAAACAAGATGTACATGGAAAACAAGAACGAATGTAATGTAATATAAGTGTACAAATGCCACAAATACATCAATGTAACATGTGAAATGAAATTCAGTGGCTAAGTTGATGAACATAAAATAAGTTTTCAGTAATTAGAGATTTATTGCTTAATAAACATGTGAAATGAAATTCAGTGGCTAAGTTGATGAACATAAAATAAGTTTTCAGTAATTAGAGATTTATTGCTTAATAAACATGTGAAATGAAATTCAGTGGCTAAGTTGATGAACACCAACATAGAAGAAATATTCAAGATGAAGGTTAGAAGCTTAGTTTACTATCGATATCAAAATATGGGTATTAAAGCAAATTAATGATTTCCTGTTTTATGGTTAAGGCGACATGTTTAGACAGAAGCAATGCTATAAAAAAAATTGCTAAAGTAAGCTGGAAATGTCTTTACTTCATCACATGACATTGTTGACGCATTCACGTGAATGCTGCGAGTTTCCCAATAACCTATTAAGTGCAGGGATGTTCACAGTTCCAGAAGTATATACAATGCTAATAATTAAACTTTAAAATTAAAATATAGTTAATTAATTAATACCTCAGTTGCAAGGGTGCTTACGGTTGTGTCCTTCATGTCTCTTAGCAAATATTCAACCCCTAAAAATAAGACAAGTAAGTTCATTAACAAATACGTCTAAGAAACCTAATATAAACATAACATAATGAGCCATAAAATCTAAATTCTAATCACTCAACCTAAATTTTACTGGCAGAAAAATCTTTTTCCACCCCTTATGGATAAATGGATTTACTGGTTACATTACTCAGTTTCTGACAAAAGGTTTATTCATAGTTGAGAGAACAACAATAATCATATTTCTATTGCTAGTTACTGGACGTGGATATCAAATCTGCTCGGCAGCCAGTCATTCCTTCAGCCTCTGCACCCTGTTCACCTATGACACAAAAAACGTGCAGATCATACATATTTTTTTTACCAATATATATAATGAAATAAAGTAGCTTGATTTTCCTGTAGGACTTTGTTGCAGTAAGAAACATTTATCTTTATGGTAAAATTCATAATATAGTGGAAGGCATACTCACCAGTTCGGACTCTTATAATATCTAAAACCGCTATCACTACATCATCAGGAGATAAAAACATTACTTTTAGGCTTAAAGGAAAACCCTTACGAGTGGTGCAGTTGGGTTAGGATGCCATGCTCGTTTAGCTACAGGGTTTAAATTTAAAGCTAAACAAATAAAGCTGAAGATGTTGCTATCAAGTAAGATAACAAATGCTTACCAAATATCTTTCCCTCACCGATTTCTCTTGTCCACGATATTTCAAATATCTTATCAACTACAGCATCAACTTATATTCAAATAGTTGACAAGATAAATGAACTAACTTATAAAAATATATTTTCTATCTACATAGATTTTTCAAAGTCAATGACCACAAATTATAGTGGTAAGACTTCTGGATTGTGAATTTAAAGGTTTCGACATCAAATCTCGGATATCATGAGTTGGTTTTTATTTTTTAGTTTTCTATTTTTATGATTGCTTCAATGGAATATGATCCTGGATGTAATTGATTTTTACAATCATTGATTTGTCAAATAGAGAACCTAACATATTTCATGTGAGTAATCAGTTACTGTATCAGGGATCACCATGCAAGAGATCTTAGACTTTGATGTTTTCGTTCTCTATCATGACACATTGTAAAATTACTATATCCTTGTGTCCATTCAGCAAAAGCAGAAACAAAACAAAAAATTAAAAAACACGCAAAAAAGGACAAAAGAGGGAAAAACAAAACGGGAAAAAAAGGCAATTTTGATGCCACGTGCACCTTTGGAAATCCCGTAATCCATCAGCTCCTCGAGCGTCCTGCTCCTCGTAACCCTAATCTCCAACGGCCCAATGGACCCGTCCGCCACCCTGCCCTGCCTGTACACCATGTTCATGGCCTCCTCTATCTCCAGACAGCAATTCTCCCCCACTGCCTCCAGCATCCTCCCGCCTTTCCATTTGATATTTAATATTTCAATTTGACTATATAAAACTTACCTTGGCCTGCAGACTCAAGATTGAAGAAGAATCGGATTAGAGCTCCATTTAGCTACGCTATAGTAGGATGGGGTGCAATAGTTGATTGGGGTGTGGCGTGTTTTGCGGAAGTTTCAACTGCTTGAAGCTAAAGGTGGTAGGAGGAGAAATTTCCGTGTGCGATGCGAATTACTTTGACGTGGAGGTTGCGCGTAGTGGGGTTTGCCCTAGGTCATTGCCTAATAGGCCAAGACCATCAGTTGATCTTATTCATTAGCATAGATGAAGAAGAAAGGGGGAAATTAAATTAGGAATGCGAGAAGGAAAAGGGTTTCTAAAAATTAGAAATGAAATGAAATGAAAGAGGGGGGCATAGTGAAAGTAGTAAAAAATGCGGCCGTGAAAAACAGAAGTAGCCCGTGTTGATACACGAAGATTTTGATCAATGACAATGAGCTTCAACAAAAAGGAAGAAATACATTTAAAATCAGAGGAAGATCGATGAAGACCAAAGTGAAAACATGAGTATGATTTTTATGGGTCCAAGCCTAGATTATTTGTTAAAATCTATCCTCAAGAGATTTGCACGAACACTAAAACACTTCCTTTAATCTTCATTTTTATAAATACTTTTACTGTGCAAATTTTCACAGTTCAGTCGACTGAACAGGCATGGCCAGTCAACTGAAACTGGCACAGAAATAAAAACATGCACAGTTTCAGTCGACTGAACTCCCTGAACAGTCGACTGAACACAGACCTGAAAATTTTCCTTTATAATTTCAGTTGACTGGATCTCCTGCTTAGTCGACTGAATTGATAACTGCGAATTTTTTGTGAATAGACACTTTCTTTCTTCCAAGAGATGCAACCCTTCTTCAATGGAAATGGAAGCATCTCTTGCATGCACCTCTAGCAAACAAACGCACCTCTTCTACAAGTATAAATACATGGTTTTAACAATTGCAAATTACCAATTCTAATTGCTTTAGTCTTTCTATATACTTGAACATATTTTCAGATTTCTTAAGTTTTCAAAAGCAATCACTAACTAATTGCTTGAATCTCTGTTTTAACTATAACACCTTTTGATTCATAGCAATTCACATTTCCTAAATCTTCACGAACACTTTGTATACTCTCGAGGATAAGATTATAGGAAAGTTGTACTCAATTTGACTCATTAGTGTTATCAAGAACACAACAAGTCGGAAATACCTGTTGTATCCAGTTTGAAGTCCTCTTCGGTAGTTGAGGCAAGAAATCCCGTTCGGTTGTTCGGGTAAGTTGTAAACCTATTCCTCCGGGTTAAGTGAGGGTTGTGGTTAGTTGAATTCCTAAGAGGAGCTTAGGGACTGGACGTAGGACAAGAGGTCCGAACCAGTATAAAGTCTTGGTGTCAACTTTACTTACTACTTAGTACTATCTACCTAGAGCATTTTACTATTCCATATTATACGATCCTACCGCATAGACTCTTTCAGCCCGCTCAAAATTTTGGAAAAAATCTGGTATGACGCAGCGTTTATGTTTTTATTATTTTATTGGAGAAAGTTAATAGTGCAACAAAAACAGCATTATGATTAAAACGCTGTGATCAGAGGTTGTTAAAAGTCATTTTTCTTGTAGTGCCTTTACCTTAGAAATAATAGCATTTTAGAAATGCTGTTAATTAAAATTCAGGGTTTTCAATACAGTTTCACAAACAATTATATTTTGATATAAATCATTTTTAACTTAAAAATCAAAATTTCCCACTTTAAAACAATCATTTAAAATGCCTGTATTATTCATGATTTTTTTAAAATTAAATTTCTAGTCAAAAGTCAATATTTAATAATAATTTACATATTAAATTCAAACATTAAATTTCAATTCTTTATAGTTAGATTTTAACTTAACACTTAAGTTTAAATCTCCCATATAACTTATTTTCATTATATTTACTTACCTTCAAAATTTCACTTTTAAACAAAATTCATAATTTCCAATTTAAGTTATATTTCAAAAATTCAACTTACATATTCATTCATTTCACATTTTAACTTTATTCAAAATCATTAAAAATCATTTTAAATTCATTTTAATTCAAAATATCATAAATTTATCATATTTCATATTTAATTTAAATTCCATTTCATCACCAAATTAGAATTTCCAAAATAACTTACATTTCAAATTTCCAACTTTACCATTTATTTATTTCACTTATAAATTCTCAGAAAATCCAAAAAAAAATACTTTACAAAAATCATTTTTAATTAAGTTTAAATCAAAAATATTATAATATTTACATTTCTAAAATATTTTAATTTTTTTAGAAAAACATATTTTAACCACGAGTTTGTATATCATTTTTTTAGCCTAGGTAAAGTGATATGGGTACTATATCATTTCAATCCGTAATTTACAATAAAATCCGGGTTTGATCATTTCAAACCCGCAATCCCAAGTGAGAATGAGATGAAAACCACTCAGGCCTATCATTTCAGCCTATAACGATTTTCTCTTATTCTAATGTCCGTTCGAGTATGTTCATTTCAACCCATAGTGATACTAGTCTATAGGGAACTTGCAATGGTGATAACTGATATAAATAACATAATAGTATAATATAACAGTAACATGTGATATAACAGGTGCAATAACAGGTGTAAACATCATATGATCATAATATAGCAGTTATAATAGGATGAAATACATTTACAGATTCAAGTGGTGTCGGTTTATCAGTTATATAGGTACAGATTGTCTGGTGAGAAAAACTCACCTATTCAGAGCTGGAGATAGCTACCAAAGCAAACAATACAGACACTACGAAGGCACGACAATACGGAAATGACTTGAGAGTGGAGAGCCAAAGCTATAGGCCTTGAATTCCATTACATAAAACAATATACATATATACATAAGTTACAACACACTTTAACATCAAATAACATTAGAAACAACACCCAAAACAACATCAAATGAATGTCACTTGTTCTCAACCTCATGTGCTTCAGCTAGGTATGTGTTTAGCTCAGCCAAGGCAGGAGATAGGTTTGGTTTGGGGTCCAAAGTGGTCGGCCTACATGGGTTTAAGGGTGATGAGATCTAGGTGCAACAAGCTACTACAACATAAGGCAACAACATCATATCTTTGCTACATTTAGGCTCGGCCAGAGGCAAGGTGGCATGGACAGTGGGTCCAGGTGGTGGTGGGTGACGTGGCAGAGGTTGGAGGTCAGGTCAGAGGTGGTGGTGGTGGAGGAAGTGGAGGCTAGAGGTGGTAGAAGGTGATGGAACAAGAGATAGCTTGGTTTATGTATAAAGTGATGGTTTAAGTGGATTTTGGTGTTGAAGCTTGCCTAGATGGGCTCGGCCTGGCCATGGTGGTCGACTAGAGGGGTGGTTGATCAGAGGAGGAGGTGGTGGAGGTCGGCCTAAGCCTGGAGGAGGAGGAGCCGAGCTATGAAGGTTGAGAACCAATGCAAAAATCAATAGAAATCATAGGAAAAACAAAGAAGAAAGAAGATATTTACCAAAAATCTTTAACACCAATGGCCGTATGTTTTAGAGCTTGAGAAATGATATTTTGTTCGTAAAAAATAAAGTGAAATGTAGCTGAAAGGAAGGAGTAAAGGTACGGCCAAAACAATTAAGGTGGAGGTTGAGAAAATGAAAGGTCGGAATGTAAAAGGACTTTGGAATTTAAAGAGTTTAAAACTTTTCAAATTTCTTCTATTTTCTTTTTAATTTGTATATATATGAAAATGAAAAAAAACAAAGATAAAAAAAATCTCAGAAAAAAAATAAATAAATAAAATTTAAATAATATCAATTAAATAAGGAAAAATGGCAATATATACATAACTAGGCTTTAAAATTTTAAATAAATTCAAGTATACTTTAGAAAAATTATATTAACTTTTTAAAAATATTAAAAGGCATAAAATGACATATTAACACATATTAAAACAAAATATGACAATAAAAATATAATTTATATGATTTAAAATAAATAATATTGCTAAATAACAGTTTATACACAAAATTGAAAATTACATAACTTCCACAATATAAGTCTGTTTTCAACGAAACGAAAAGCAGTATTCATGAAATTAAATCTATTTTCATAATAAAGATAAAACTTTAGAATTTAAATATTTAAATTTAAAGTTCAAAAGTCAAAGTTTGACCAGTTTGACCACAAATTCACTTTTTAGTAAAATATCCAATTTATACCAGTTTGAACTTATAATTAACATAATAATCAATATTTATATTTAAAAATGAAATGTTTGAAATTAAACAAGTTTAGAATAATTTCAAAATAAAATAAAGTCAAAATTAAAATATATGTAAAAATCTAGGGTTGTTACACAAACCCTATGATATTATATACCGATTCGAAGCTCTCGACGAGCGCAATTCAAATATGTAGTTTTTTTTTTCGATTTGGGTTTTGTGTGTCCGGAATTTGGCAATTTAATCTCGGTCGTTCAATTGGAGGATGATCAACGACGATGGATTGTCGAACATAGGGTATGGTGTTGTGGAGATTGTTGCGCGTTGTTCATTGGTGTGGCTTGCTCGTCGAAGTGATGGCCAGATCGACCGGAAAATTTCGACCTAGGGCTAACAAACGGTGGCGGCGGCTGCTTTGTTGCGTGAGCATGGATGTTTAAGCGTTCACGAGGGGAGGTCGGAGGTCATGGACAGGCGCGACCATGTCAGGTGGCGGCGTTCATCGATTGAAGAGGAGGCGGCGCGCGTATTCAGGCGTTCGAACTAGGGTTTTGCGATCTAGGGTTAAGTGTGTTGTACATGAGACGATGACGTGGCGGTTCTGAGTATTCTCCGGTTTTTATTTATTTAAAATTTGATTTCAATCCTTCTAACATTAATAAATTTTTTGTACGAGCTCTAATTCACGCGTGGTTTGTTCCGCTAGGATCGTATTGAAATTCCGGACATTATGGAATTAGTTTAGATGAATTCTGAGACTATTGAATTTTGAGCGTATTTTGGATGTCAAATCAATTTGAAATCAAAGGTGAGTGTTTTAACCCACTCACAACTACTAGATTGTCTTATGTTGGTTAAACTAAATTTATGATGTGATTAGAAGTTGATTGACTGCTGTTTGATATATTTTAATCGTCATTCCAGTTAAATTTGAAGTTACTGAATATAATCGCCATTTAATTTAATATTAAATTTCAATTTGCCAGTTCATACCTGTTAATGATAATCAGTTATCCATTGATGTTTATTGGTTGATTTGAATGATGATTGTGATGGTTGTTTGATTGTTGATATTGGATGACTGGATGTTATATTTTATATTGTTATAACACTGTAGGTTCCCTATGGGTTGAAATGATACATACCCGAACAATCTGATAGATTAGGGATAAATCGTTATGGCTTGAAATGATAGACTTGAGCGATTTCATGGATTTGAAATAAAATTTGGGATTGCGGGTTAAATAATATATACCCGTAAAATTTAAATATTTGCGGATTGAAATGATAAATATCCGTATCACTTGACCATAGGGTAGAAAATTATATACGGACACCGGATTGGTTAAATTAAATGATTTGAAAATCCTTAAAAATTGGAATTCAGTTAAATGATATTTTGAAATAAAATTTGATTTATATAAACTGAATTATTTTTGAAAATCCAAGTTTTAAATGTTTAAATTGGGTTGGTTTAATGAATTGTTTAATGAGTAAAATGGTAATTTCAAAGTTGAAATATAAATGAAATTATCGAAATTGGGTTATTGAAATTGTTGAATAATTAAACTTTGAAATATATAGAATTGAAGTTTTAAAATCATTGTTTGAAATCGATATAAACTGTATGATTTTATGGGAATTTGAATTGAAAGAAAATCTAGTTTTGTTGTAATTGTATATGGTCCAGGTTTGTTGAAATGGAAGAAATAGTTTAATTTGATGTAAATTTCAAATTAATTATTTTAATATAAACTGTTTAAAAATATATCATTTTAAAAAAAATCCCGTTTTTTAAGATTTTCAAACATTTAAACTATTTAAACTATTTTAATCTATTTTAAAGTATATTAATCTATTTTAATCCATTTTAAACTATATTAATCAATTTTAAACTATGTTAATCTATTTAATCTATTTTAAAATTATTTAATCTAATTTAAATATATTTAATCTATTTTAAATATATTTAATCTATTTTAAATCTATTTAATCTATTTAATCTATTTTAAATCTATTTAAACTATCTTAAATCTACATAAACTATTTTAACCTATTTTAGACTATTTTAAAGTATTTAAACTATTTTAACTATTTTAAACTATTAAAACTATTAAAACTATTTAAACTATTTTAAAACTATCTAAACTATTTTCTAAAAAAATAAAACGGTGCAAGGTTGGACTGCTATATTTAAATCCTTGATTTAACAGGCGAATATGGTTAAATGATGTTATAAGTTAAGTTGGGATTTGAAATGATACTTGCTAGTGAAATGACATATTCGAGTAAATATGGTGATTTTGAAATGAGGATTTAATTAACCTATCTTATCGATATGATTTCGAAAGTGAATATGATTTCGAAAGTGAATATGATTTCAAAGGTAATATGGTTTGAATTGAATATGATATTTTGATATCAACTATGAAACGGTTTTGGAAGTGTAAAAGAACCATCCGGTGCGAAATAAGCATTTGGTTGTTAAAGAGACCGGGATCGGATATTGTAATACTCTCTGCCAATACTGAAAACCACTTTAACAACTGTGTACGTGGTGGAGATTCCAGAATGAAGTAGGATGGTTTGGTGAACGATTCTGTATGAGGTATTAACGTAGCTCTAACTCCCGTGAGTCAGCTTGATGTGACTAAAACAGGAGCCACACCAGGCCAAGTGAGGTCGCACCTCCGATCGGACATGCTTCTTCGATACCATATTATGACTTTGTGATTGATTTGGTGGCCACCCCTCGATTTTGATTATGGGAGTGTGTTACGAGGTGGGCGGTAATAGCTGCTATGCGTTACCACTAGTCTAGATCCGCAAAAAGGTAGAATCATTCCCTAGCGTTGCCTCGAGTGTCGTGTCACATGCCTTATCGCGGCTTCTACGAGTTTGGTTTGTGTCGTACCTATGGAGTGTTCCTTGATAGCCCACCAGTTTACGGTGGAGTTTACAGTACTATATAGACCACGACATTAAATAAAATGTGTTAACGGGGACATGGGTAACGCCGTAACGCTATTTTAATACTTTACTTTACTGTAGACACTATTATAATAGCGTATTGTACTATGTATGTAGATAGTTTAATGGATCCTTAGGAGATGTAATCCCGAACATCTCTTAAGTTATCGCAGTCAATTTAGACACTGGATAGGAAGTGTAAAATCCCGTAAACATCTCCGATGCCATTACACTCATATTTATTTATTGTTGATTTAACTTACATAAGATACTTTAGTTCTGACTCGAGTGTTTTGTCTTTTCATTATGCTCGGGTCAGTCTGAGCTTTTCAATTTATCGAAGACTACTTTGGAGGACAAAGATGAAGATTTAGTACTATTATTACTTATTTTATTTATTCCACTACATCATGATGTTCCACTGCATTTATTTATTTATTCCTGTTGTATGTAACTCTGATCTATATTGTAAAAGTATAATAAAATGTTATTTGTAAAACAGCTTCATGAACTATTTATTTGATTATTATATTTTGTCATTCTGCTATAAGATTCTGTGTTTGTTTTCTTTCTTCCTCTGTTTTTTCTTATCTACCTTATAACAATCCTCCCTTTTGAATAGTTTGAGTTTGACGTGTGTGGTTTATCATCGATTCAAACCGTCCAAAAAGGTGGGTCGTTACAAAATGAATTGGAAGATTTAGTAGTGGAACTAGTTATGACTTTTTTTAGACAAATAGTTCATGTTGTAGCAAGAGATGAGAAGAAATTAAGAAACAAGAGAGTCAAGTTAGTGAAAGTCTACTGAAGTGACAATGAGAAAGACTATACTTGGGAAACAAAATACAGGATTAGAGAGACCTATACTGAGTTATTTTGATGGCATGTTCTATATATGTCATATAGACGTTGTGCTAGCATGATATGCTAGTATTGTTGTTATGTGTTTGTCACACATGTTTGCATAATTAATATGCTTGTTGTTTTCCCCATCGTAATTTCGAGGGTGAAATTCTTTAAGTGCGAGCCTGTAACACCCCTATTTTTTTAAACATTATTTAGAGAACTTAATTAGATAAATTAAATAGAATAATGTGAGGTGATAAAATGAATGATAATTGTTAATCTATTTGGGGTCATGCCTTAATTAATCAATTAGTAAGATTATTTTAAACATTTAATAGAAAGGGATTGATGAGAGGGGCATAATTTCTTATTTCATTCCCTAAACCCTTCCTCTCTTATTTGTACTCATTTCACTTTCTAAACTCAAAAACAAAACTAAAGAGGAGGTCGGCCATAACCTAGAGGATAAGAGGAAGAAATCTAAGGAATTCAAAAGGAAAATTTAGAGGAATTAATCTACATCAAATCTTAATCTCTCTTATCTAATCTAAGGTGAATAATAGTTAACTGTCTCATATGTTTATGACTTATTTTCGGGTTTAAGAATGATTTTTGAATTGAGTGTGATATTATTCCATGTTTGAATTGATAATATCATTGTTAGATTGAATGATGATTTGTTGGAATTTTATCGAATTATTCTAATAGGTTTTAAAATCAAAACCTAAGTTTTTGATCTCCTATTGATTTGAAATTTGAATATGTTATGCAAAACATTGTTTTTGAGATGGGTTTTTAACTTCATAATTTTTCAAGTTCATATGAATATTTTATAAATTTCCAAAGAGAAAAAATGTGTATATTTTCAAGTTTTTAATCATTAAATATAATTAAAATTAATATTTTAGTCTAAAAGATTTTGTATATGGAAGAAGAAGAGTGTTCAGATTTTTAATGGTGTCTCGATAGCCTCCTTATAGCTATTCGACAAATGTATTTTAGCGGCATAAATGCCGTATGTTTACAAACCTAATATCTATGTTTTAGAGGCTCGATAGCCCTTGTTTTCTAAAGGCTCGACAACCTTGTATTGTTATTAAATGTTTTGAAATACATATAATGATGATGTATATTTTTAAGGGCTCGATAGCCATTTGTTTACAAACCAAATAGCTATGCTTTATAGGCTCGATAGCCAATGTTTTATAGATCCTCGACATCCATGTTTTGATAGCAAGTATTTTAAAAGCTATGTTAAGATGATAGTGCTTTGGCACAAGATTTTAGCTAAGTTATGGGCTAAGATTTCCTTGTTTTAAGAATGATTTCAAGTGGTTCATCAATTCTAAAGATAAATGTTTTCAAGGAAATGAAATAGTGTTTTAGCTCAATTTTATATGAATTCTGCCAAAGAAAAATATTACTTAGGTAATTTTATTATGCGTGTGAATATTGATTAAACATATTTGACAGATGATGTTATACGTTCTTATTGTCTTTTGATCAGTTAGATTTACATATTTTATCATTTGTCATACTCACGTTTGCTTTATCCAACATTGAACCTTGGTATACAGGAATAGAATTACCAGTTAGGTTGTTCTCATAGTAAGTATAGTCAGACTAAACTCCTAAGTGAGTAGATTACATCTAGAAGATAAAATAGATCAATTGTGTTAGCATGCCTTGAATTAATCAAAAAATATGACTCATGGATTTAAAACTAGATAAGATGTTGGTGGGACTGGTATAGGGTTGCACCCTATGCTTCAGCCATTAGCCACCGGTTGGTAAAGATCCATGATTACAGTGCGTAGGGCTTTGTCGATAATGACTAATGAGACTAAAAGTTGTGTACGGAAAAAAAGGAACTCGTAACTCCATATGCTCGCGATATTGTTTATTGGATTCCTCCTAACCATATGTGGATATTTTTGGACATCTGGTTATGTTTTGGCCCAAGTTAGCCTAATAGATTATTAGTTAGCCTTTGAAAACTAATAGGTTTATAGTGACCCTAGGAAAATTATGGTTTGAGAAAGACACTCAACTTTATGGGGCAGGTAAACTTTGGGAATGCATAACCCTTTAATGACGGACTAGTCATATTTACTAACAGTGCATGCATATGATCATATCATATTTTTTAAACTATTGTGGTTGCAGATGCATGATTTATGTTCAGATCGACATATGTAATAAGATACCAATGAGGGAAAACTTGTTCCGTTTTGCCACTTGGTCGTACTAGATATCTGTTTTTAGTTTGAGATGGTATATTATTATTCACAATGAATTTTTGGTCTAACCTGAAGTTTTTGTTTTTCCCCTTAAACTCTCGGGTACTCATTTGAGCAGATCGAGAGTAGGGTTTTCAGATTGGATGAATATGATTCCGGAGATGTGTAGGAGGCAACCTAATATTAGGAGTTTATTTCCGCTGTGTTTTCTGAGGTTTATGTTTTGTTGGAATGGATGTAACGATAGAATTTATAACTATCTAGTAGTTAGACTCTGACTATTCAAGGGGGCATCTTCATATGTCTCTCTTGGAATATAATTATAATTATTATTTTTTCTTGAAACGTGGAATCGATGGGGGCTATGTAATGAATGTGAAAGTTACTAATGAAATGTGTTTTGAAAAGTTTCATATTCATGTGCTTTTTATGTTACAGATAAAATTAACTAATCACATTTTATCACCGAAAAATAATACTATGGATCAGTGCTTAGCACTTATTTTCAGTCCTTAAAATAGGGGATGTTTACAACATAGTATCAGAGCTAGGTTTACGTAAAAGATAAAAGATTCTGAAATATTAATCCAAATAAATCAAAGAATAAGATTGGGGTATGGGATAATGCTATAGTAACATGTTTTTTATTTACTATATATAAGTATGTAATCTATCTTATTCTCCCCTCTTTTATAGACCATTCTTCTATATCTTGTGAAGACTCATATATAGATTATGAGAAAGCAAGATATGGAAGCAGGAAATGGATGAGTGAATCTAGGTAGAGAAAGCACCACAACTAATGGAAATGTTTGACCGAATACTAGAAGGAATCCGGGTCGACATGCAAATGCTAATCCAAATGCAAATGCTAATGTGATTGTTGGGACCTCACCAGTAGTTATGGAGACTATGTATCAGTTCTTCATGAATATGATGCAAACTAGAGCAGTAACTTGTTTAGCTGGAGGAAACGATGAGAATGCAGGAGGTGCTAATCCTGAGGTACACGCTCGCTATAATTATGCTAAGTTGAGCCATGATTATACCAGTCTTTGAGGAAAGCCTTTTCTTGGAACGGAAGGTGAAGTGCTAGTAATGTTAAGAATTGGATGTTGCACTATGAATGGATTTTTGCTAACCGAGGATTGAATGATGAATATAAGAAAAGGTTGGCTTCTAGTCATTTGAAAGGAGCTGCTTTGTATTACCGTAACAGTGTGATTTGAGGAGTACCGGAGGAGAATTTTACTTGGGTTAAATTTAGGAGGAGATTTGAGGAATAGTTTTTGTCCGAGATAGCCAAGTTAACTTTGCGCAGTAAGTTTACTGAATTGGAGCAGGGAGAGATTTTTGTACTTGACTTTGCAACTAAGTTTGATGAGTTATCCAGATACGCATATGCTACTATTTTTACTATGATAAAAAGGAATGGGAAGTTCATTCGTAGATTGAAGCCAGAAATTTCCAGGGCAACTATGTTGCATCTCAAAGATACATGTGATGTGGTGGTGGAGATTACATTAAGGAACGAGGAAAGGCTTTTGACATTTGGAAGTGAAAAGCCGATGGAGACTAAAGGTTTTCAGGGCAAAACGAGGAAGTTCTTTAATAAGAAGGGAGTGAAGTTTTACAACTGTACCTAGATGGGGCATTACAAAAATGAATGTCTAGAACTATTCAACGCTAATAAAGGGAAAGGTTTTGCTCTAGAACCATCAGCGTTTGGACCGACTATATAAGAGAAAGAAAGTCTGTGATAGGAGGTACGCTTTTGATTTATGTCATACTTGTTAAATTGTTATTTAATACTAGTGCATCATATTCTTTTATCTCGTAATGTTTGGTACATAAGTTAAATTTAGAACCATCATACCATATTACTTCCTTAGGGGTTGTGATTCCGGTAGGAGGTTATGCAACTCTTGGGATGAGATGTGACCATTTAGAATTTGAGCACTTAGGTCATGCATTTACCTACAATTTACATGTGTTTGATGATTTTGGGAATCTAGGTATGGATTGGTTACGTAGATATGATGCTAGGATATTTTGCCAAGATAGGAAATATCACTAAAACATCCTAATAGCCTTGATCGAGTTATATACTCAACAGAAAATTCGAGTTTAGATGTATGTGCTTTATTGGGTGCAATGGAAGTGGAAGATGAGGTGAATCGAGTTTTCATTGTAAGAGAGTATGTTGATGTTTTTTAGCTAGTTATAGGACCACCACCGAAACGAGCTATTGAGTTTCGAATAGGTCTTGTACTTTGAGTTGAACCCTGAGTAGACTACCTAGGAGAATGACACCTGTTGAGATGAAAGATTTAAAGGTGCAGCTGATGGACTTAGAAGAAATGAATTTTGTTAGGCCAAGTAGTTCGCCTGGGGGAGTAGCCATGGTGTTTGTGAAGAAACCGGATGGGTCGTTAAGGATGTGTATTAATTATAGTAAGTTAAATGAGAAAACAACAAAGAATCGGTATCCTTCGCCGAGAATAGATTATTTGTATGATCAATTGAGTGGAGCCAAGGTATTTTCCCAATTGGATTTACCAATAGGGTTCCACTAATAGAGAGTAGCACAGGACAACATTCCACTAATGGCATATTAAAACAATATGGTTTGTATGAATGGTAAGTCATGCCCTTTGGACTAACCAATTTGCCTTCTTACTTTATGGATTTGATGAACTGAATCTTCCAAGAGAATTTGGACAGGTTCATGAGAGATGACCCATTACTAGCCGAACGGATTGGAAGACTTGAAGAGGGAACTAAGATTGATGAGTTAGATTTTAAAATGGACCAGAACGGATAGTTTACGAAGAAGGGACGGTTGTGTGTTCTAAATGTTTGTAACCTATGGAAGGAAGTTCTTAGGGAGTGTCATCGATCAAAGTTTACTATTCATCCTGGAGGAACTAAAGTGTATAGGATATGAAGAGGAGTTTCTTCTCGGAATAAATAAAAAGAGATGTAGGATTATGTGTGAAACAATGTTTGAATTGCCAACAAGTAAAAGCCGAGCATCAAAAACCTAGTAAATTGCTTCAACATTTGGAAGTGCCACTTCGGAAATGGGATTCTATATCCATGGATTTTATTGTTGGTTTACTGTAACGACCGTAAATTTTAGTGGTTTTATTTATTTAATTTACTGAATTTTGTGAAATTTTAAATAATAAAATTTTGAAGTAAAAATTTAATATTTGAAATACGTCAAATTAAACATAGCAAATGGTAAATTTTCAACTGATCATACTGAAGTTTATTTTCTTATGCAATTCTATTTCAATTTAAATCAGTAATAACAGTTGAATTTAAAAGTGTTCCGAAACCTACATATGTCAACATGAGAAAATTTATTTAGAACACTCTGAATAAGACTGCGTAATTCGTTTCGCAAATTTTGGACGTTTCTAGCTGCGTTTGGAATTTTCCGTACGGAATAGCAACGTATATCAGTGTCTGTATCGACTTTTGATCGGATAATCGTGCCACTAATATCTTTATACCGTTTTGATCGTCTCGTCGTGCTGATCTCTACGGTATATTCTATTTTGTGTTCTGAAGTATTGTATGCAGCGGAACCCAAGGTAACGGTAATCGTATTGGTACCGGCTCCGTGCCATTTTGATTATTGTGAACTTTCAGTATTCCTCCGTTCAAAAAAAAATCAACCATCGGTGGACTTTTACAATTCCTAGATTTAACAGCTAGCTGTCATTACTTTTGGTCACGTTGCTATATTATTTTATTACTACTACAGTCGCCTATTCCTCTCCCCACCTTTTTCTTTTGCCTGCCTTTCTTTCTTCTTCATTTTTCTTACACACGCAAGATTTAACTCGTGCATATCCAATCACCTAACCCAAACACGCGCATGTCCTTAATCCTCCACATGCCGTAAACCCCTTCGCTCTGGTCAGTTACCATCACACCGACCGACTCGCCTTAGCATGCGTCTCCGCCCAGATCTCCTCCATCTCGGCCGAGTCCTCCTCTCCTCTTTTTGCATTTATCTAGGTGAGTATATATTAGCTTAAGTACATTACTGTACTTTTCGTCCCTGATTTGGTGTGTTGTATAGCTTTCATATTTTTTTTGATGGTATATATTATTATGTGATTTCAGTTGCTTGGTATGTTTTGATAAACTGTATATATATATATATATAAAGCTTTCTGTGATATATGATATTGGTATCAGGTATATATAGTTTTGTTGCTTTCCATGTTTGCTTGTATATATGTTAGTTGATTTAAGATAGGTCTGCATGTTTGTTTATATTGTTCGCATGTACATTTTTCTTTACTGGCTTGATGGAATAGGTTATGTTGTTCATTTATAACTTGGAGTGCGTATATGTTTTGTAAAAGTTTGTTGATTTAAATCTTAAAATATGTTAGTACAGTTCTTTATATTACTTTTGTGTCAAATAGCATGTATATATTTTGTGACGCCCCACCTCTATACCCACGCTAACCAAGAACACTACGATGTAGTGCTGTCAATTAGCGCGGAGAATAAGGCTGTGGAGGAGCGACCATCCATGTAACTTCTTTGTGCGAGCATCGATACGTCAGATAGAATAGAATGCATATCTTTTAAGGAGGAAATCCGACATACCGATACAAACACAAAGCTATCACACGGTGGCTATATATAATCTTCGGAAACAAACATAGAAATAATCATAACGACAATCAGTCACAGACATCCATATCACAAAGGCGGAAGAAGATATGAATAAATATATATAACACATAAAAGTGTACATCAGAGTAGTGGTCAGAAAGATCCACGATAATACAAAAGAATAGCATCACGTGCTATACAAAAGAATAAGTACACAACATAGAGTCTATATCTCAAAGGTGTACATCCAAAAACTACTAATCTAAGTAGTTAGCCAAAAGTCAGAGTAATCCGGAAGAGAAGTCAAGCAGAAGCACCTGTAACATCTCGGTCTGACCCGAGTATTATTTATAAGAAAATAATAAACGGATCAGTCTAACTATAAATATCAGATGACATGATATAGGATAAGGGGTATGGCATAAACATATAATAACCATGATGGCATACTACTATAAGTATGTAAATGATAATCAACAAGGGATTAATCAATGTCACAAGAATCTTCTCAAAGATCCAAACACATAAAAAGGTAATGACACACGAATTCACCAATACACAAAAACCTGATATCATATCAGTGAAAATCACAAAAGTTGGTGAAGCACTAAATCCAGAAATCAACACACGAAATCCAGAACAAATCCCAGAAATCAACACACGAAATCCAGAAATCACTAAAAGGGGGAAGTCCGACACACGGATGAGAAGTTATCTCATGGAAGCTATCCATTTAAATTTTCCGAACACACGGATGGCCCGAAGGCAAGTCCGACACACGGACGAAGAGACATCGCACATTGCTAGTCTAAACCATAAAATGATCATCATCGATCATAAAGAAGTGTCAATCACACTAAGCTAGTAAATATATGAGTTTAGCTTCATGTCCCATAACCACTTGCTTAACTTAAATATTTACGAACAAACTGTAGATCTTCACTAGGAAATTGTCACAAAAGGGTTCAATCGAACAAGTCCAAGAGCTAACCGACGAAGTGAACGCAAGCGTTTCATACCACTCGTTTTACTAAGTCGTTTAAGTCGATTTCTCATTCGAGTGAAGTAAAGGCTTGTATATACTAGTAGATTGAAAATCGGTTTGAGAAAACGAACTTTTGATATTTAAAATAGTGTTGAAATCGCTTTGATGAAAGAGTTTTGATATTTACTATTAGTATTGAAACCTTCATATATCTTTAAAGTGACAAGTCATGAAACGATTGTAGAAACAAATCAATTCACGTTCGAAGACGTGAGTAAAGTCCAATGAAGTCAATCCCAAAACCATCAAAGTAGAAATTCTGATAAATGTTTTTCAGATGAGATTGCCTACGCAGAGTAATACGGGGTTCGACCTAGTGAAGGCAAGCGGTCTCGAGAAGCCAAACCGGTCAAACGACCAAGTACTAACTCGCGAACGACCTAGGGGAAAAATAGGTCAAACGACCAAGTACTAACTCGCGAACGACTTACGACTTAAGGGAGGCAAGCGACTTACGACTTAAGGGATAAGGTCATACGACCTAAGTGGAGAATGCCACGCGACTTAGCAGAAGAACAGGTCGAACGACCAAGTACTAACTCGCGAACGACCTAAGGTCTGCGACCTAAATGCGAGCGACCTAACGAAGAGCGCGACCTAACAATGAGGCGCGACCTAAGTGTTCGCGACCTAAGAGAGTGCGCGACCTAACTGGGTTCGCGACCTAATAAGGTGCGACCTAAGGTCTTGCGACCTAATGGAAAAAGGCCTTCGACCTAACAGTCCAGGGGAAGCGACCTAAAATGTTTCGACTTAAAGGTGCACGACCTAAGGTCTTACGACCTAACGACTTGACTAGGCACGCGACCTAACGACTTAACTGGGCATGCGACCTAACGGGTTAGCAAGGCGCGCGACCTAACGACTTAAGCTTTGAACGACTCAAGGAGTTAACTCGCGAACGACCTAATACTTAACTCGTAACCGACCTAAGATTTGCCTGGGGGATTATAGATCGGCAACGACCTAACGTTTTGCTTGGAGATTATAGGTCGGCAACGACCTAAGACTTAACAAAATTCGAGCGACTTAGGGTTTGCCTTGGAATTTTAGGTCGGCAACGACCTAAGACTTAAAGCTGTTTCGACCTACGACTTAAGGACGAATACGACCTACGACTTAAGGACGCGCGACCTAACTCCGAACGAGCTAAAACTGGCCAGAACGACCTAGTAGCAGTTTTTCACCAAAATCACTAAATTTTGGAGTTTTTCGCCAATCCAATCCAAACCAAATGCAAATGTTGATGCTAGAGTGATAGGGAATCATTCCCAACAGTCCAAGATAGATATAGGCAAGATGTGAGATCAAAAATCTCACCTTTTCCACGAAATTGATGAAGATGAAGATTGAAAGCAAGGAGAAGCAACCCAAAGCTTGAATCCACAATCTTCTACTTGAATTTGATGTTGAATCTCGGATTTGCAATAGAATTTGAGTTGGGAGTTTTAATTTCTCTTTCCCACCACCATTTTTGACAAAGCTTGAAGTGTTTTGATAGAGTGAGGAAGATGGTTGGGCTGAACTAAAGGGGTGCAGTCCAAACCAAAGTCAAAGGCGGGAAAAAATGTTGAAAATTTCACTATCTCCAAACATATCGATGTTTACACTCAAAAAGATCGCAAACGTCATTTTGAACTCAATGGGGGTGGTCTCGAGTCCTAATTTGACCGTATGCAAAAAGTAGCTTTTCGGACTAACATCCGACTAACGATAAAATATTTAAATAAAATATTTAAATATTGAATCGATAGATATGCGGGTTGTTACATATTTACTTGTGTACACGTATGCTTTGTATATGGTTTAAAGTACAAGATACTGTAACCTACATATGTTATCTAGTTGTATAATATATTAGTATTATATATTAGTTGGTTGTATCTTGGATTCTGAGATATAAATGTATTAGTGTTATATAAAAAATATATATATGTAAGTCTTATTATATATGGTTATATTGTTTATAATGAATAATGTTATATATATTCAATAGGTTTATAAGTTTATATATGTGTTTAATTAAAACAATGATTTTTAATTATATATATCTTATTTTAAATATATGTTTGATTTTGATGTATGTGTTGAAATGCATGTATATTAAATTTTATTTGTATTTAAATTTAGAATATGATTTTTGATTATATATGTATTCTCGGTTTGTATCAAAACTGATCCTGTTTAGTTCTCATCGATCTTCCATTTATTAGTTTGATCGTCGAACTCAAGTTCATCGTGCTTTGCTTTGAAATCCGTGCTTGGAATCGTAACTCATTCTATCGTCGAATCTCTCTCTAACCTCAAAAGGTGAGTTTATCACTCTCGACATACGTACTTTTATAATTGTGAAACAATGGCATGTGAATTGTAGAAAATTTATATGCTATGTTAATATATTCATATATGCATATGATATGATTATATGATGTTAAATTCTGTTTATATATTTGTTACATCATCTGATATGATATTATATGTTCTACTGTTCATTTATTTACTGTTTCTCACACTGCAAGTTCCCTATCACTATGGGTTGAAATGATACATACCCGAACGGACATTAGAATAAGGAAAAATAATTATGGGCTGAAATGATAGCCTCGAGTGATTTTTATTGTATTTTTATTTTATTTTATTTGACTTGGGATTGCGGGTTTGAAATGATAGAACCCAGATTTTCTTTTTAAATTACGGATTGAAATGATACATATTTGTATCACATGACCTAGGTTAGAAAATATTATACAGGCCCATGGTTATATTTTTAAATAATATTTTCCTAAAAATTATTGAATATTTTGAATGTTTTAAATATATGAAATTTGAGCTAAAAGATTTGATTTAAATGACTTAAATATAAGAAGATGTTGGTTTTCTATAAGTTAAGATTTTATAAGTCAATAAGCGGCTTTAATGGAAATTTTAAAGATGTATTGATTTTAAATAGAATTTAAAGACATTTATTGATGTTAAATAACTTTATAATTGAATTTGACTTAATATGGAAGTTTTAAATCTATCCTAGTAATTGTTATGAATTTTATCTTATGAAACAGACATGTTTTGTGTAATAAATAATGTATTTTGAATTGATAAAATGGAATACAGTTTTTAATTGGACATTTTGTAATAAAATGTATTTAACTAGAAAATCATAATTAATTGATGTCTAAATGAATAGAGATAAAAGAAAAGGATTTGATTGTTATATTAACTATGATAAAATATTCTTTTGTGAAATGTTATGTTTTGTAAAATAAATAGTTATGATTTTTTTAAATGGAAAAATGTAACTTTAATTATGACATAACTTGGAAATTGGAAATTTGGTTTTAAATGAAAACTTTTAAGTTAAGTAAATAAAAGGGAAATTAAAATTTTACTTGGGAAATGGGTATTTTAAAATAAAGTATTAAGTTAATTGTTAAAGTAAAAGTTGAGAAAATAATTTACTTTTGACTTAATGAATGAATTATTGTTTAAATTGGATATTTACTTATTAAGTGTTTATTTTATTGAATTATAAGTTAAGATATCCGAATGAATATTTTTGAAGAGAAAAATATGATTTTTATAAGTTAAAATGGCCAAATTTTAAGTTTTATTATTTCTGAAATTTTTTATAATAAAGCTGGAATTAATATTGGTAGCACTTTAGAAATGCTGTGGTCTTAAGACAGCATTTGTTAAGTGCTGTCATTTCTTGAAATAGACTAAGTTCTGAAATAAAAAAGAGCTACTGCAGCACTTTGTAGGTGCTGTTGTTGCTGAAACTAAACTATAATTTGGAATAACCAGAGAGCTACTGCAGCACTTTGTAAGTGCTGTTGCTGCTGAAAGTAAACTGTTTTGAAATAATAACTAAATATCTACTGTAGCACTTGGTAAGTGCTGTTGTTTCTTAAACTGAACTGTGTTGAAATTCTAATACCTACTGTAGCACTTTATAAGTGCTGCTGTTTCTGAATTTGATAATGTTTTGAAATATTACTAATATCTACTGTAACACTTTATAAGTGCTGTTGTTAGCTGAAAATACATTGTTTCGGAAATTTTTATAATTGAATGAATGAACATAGAAATGTTACAACTTTGGAATGAATATTATTTTACATTGAATTTAAACGGATTAAATAAATATTTTTTAAAGGTGTTATGGTTTTCTAAATATTATGATTCTCAAAAGATAACATTTCTAAATTGTTATAACTTCAAAGTATTATGGTTTCAAAGTGTTTGGGTTCAGAGTTGTTATAACTTTGAAAGTACCATGGTTTTGGAAATGAAATTATTTAAAATTGAAATTAATTAAGAATGGTCTTTAAATATTAATCTGAAACTTATTGGAATTGAAGATTTAAGAATGTGACTTGATAAAGTGGTTGGTTTAAGATGATTTAAAGGAATATTTCAAGTTTAATAAATTTAAGGAAGTATTCACTGATTTGAAAATTTGGGTTTTATCTAAATGATATATTGATTTGGTTTTGGAATTTAAATGATATATTATTGATTTGGGATTTGAAATGGAAATGATATATTGATTTGACTTTGAAATGAAATAATATAGTATTTAGTTTTGAAATGGATATGATATTTTGGGTTTTAAAGTAAATGATTTTGAATAAATATCCATGGGTTATAATAATGATTGGTTGGCAAAGAGACCGGGATCGGATATGGGAATACTCTCTGTCGATACCGAAAACCACTTTGACAACCGTGTACGCGGTGGAGATTCCAGAATGAAGTAGGATGGTGGCGACGATTCCTATTGAGGTATATACGTGGAGCCGACTCACGTGAGTTGGCATAAGGTGGCTAAAACAGGAACAATTGACGGGCCAATGAGGTATCACCTCTGATCGGACGCATTTCTTCGATACCATTCTATTACTTTGTGATTGATTTGGTGGCCACCCTTCGATTTTGATTGGGAGTGTGTTCCGAGGTGGGTGGTAGTGGCTGCTATGCGTTACCACCAGTCCGGATGCGTAATTGGTATATCTACCCTGGCATTGCCTTGTTGTGCCGTGTCACCTACCATATCGAGCTTTACTATGAGTTGGGTTTTGTGTCATAGCCTGTGGAGTATTGAGGGTAGCTCCCAATCTGGGGGTACGCTGATACTGATAGACTACTGGGACTATTATGTGTTAAGGGCTATATGGGTAACCCCTTAACGCTATTTAAAAGTAAGATTATTTTAATATAGAAATTATTATATTAGCGAAATATTACTACATAGTAGATAGTTTAACGGATCCTTAAAGGATGGGCGGTCCAAGCATCCTTTAAGTTACTCGTGCATCTTTATTACAGTTAACTTGAGTTGGTTTTCATTGTACAAGTATGTATGTCCTGACTCGAGTGTTTTGTGTTTTGCTTTACGCTCAGGTCAGACTGAGTGATACAACATTCAGGACGCACCTTTTGAGTTGGAGCTTTCTTTGAGATCCAATTATCTATTTCGCTTTCAGTCATTCAGTTGATTCCAGTGATGTATTCTGATCTATTCTTGATTTTCATATTGAGACTTCTATTGTATCTTTTACTTCTATTATATCTTGTTAACTCTGATGTATACATATATAGTAGCTTCATGAACTACTATTTCTTTGCTTCCGCTGCATTGTTATATTACTCTGTGTCTGTGATCTGTGATTTATTTTTCTGTATATTCTGAGTTTTGCCAAATTTTATTTACAATCTATTGTTTTGAATTATTCAAGTCCGATATATGTGGATTTATTGTCGATTTGAATGGTCCAAAATAGTGGGTCGTTACAGTTGGTATCAGAGCTTTGGCTCTAGGCAAAACTTAGCATATATGGTAAATTTATTTACAGAATCACTTTCGTTCGAGCTTGAATCTCTCCCTTTTTGACTTGACTTCTTTTGAATTTTGGAACGTTCTATGTGGTTCCAAATCCATTCTTGTATCTCCCTATTTGTCTTCTTTTGATTCTGGAGTATCCCATAACTCCACTTCGAATGATCTTTATAATAAATTGGCGGTCTCGCCAATCTTCGAATGATATGTAAAGGGGTGAAACTCCTTTACAATTAGCATTGATTCACCGAAGATTTCTGTATCCTCGGTTTACAATGCTATCTATCTCTTGTTATCCCGAATTCTATCTCTTGAGATCAGATGTAGGTTTGTCCTAGAACTCCACATCGACCTTATTCTTTAAGTCACGGTTGACTTGGTTAAGGTTGCCCGCGATTTATATAAACTTATTCATTCCCTTATTCTGTTATTTAATCATCTTGTCTTTTGTTTCCAACTTATCTTCAAATCATTCTTGAAGTGTATTTTGTAAACAAATCTTTAAATTGTTTTAATATATATTGTGTTGTTTGAGTTGTTGATGTTGATTTGGGTTTCCGATCGATTCGTCTGATCAACGCTATCGATAAGATTTCCAAAACACTTGAACATAGCAAACTAACACCATAATGTTTTCAAATTTTGTAAATGAGAAATTTTGTATAATCATATTATATATATGTATAATTGTCTGAATGTTGATAGTCAATTGAATTGGTTGTTATGAAACAATGTTTGATTTGTATATATATTGTAATCATTGGCTTTGTTCATATATAAAAAAAATTGAACTATAAAACATGGTTATAAATTAATTTGGAAATTAAAATGAATTTAAAACTAGAATTTGAGAATTTAATTTCCGATGATTTCGAACTTTGATTTTAAAGATTAAAGATACATTATTTAAAGTATTTTCCGAATAGAAATCGTTTCTAAAGAATTTTAAGGTTGTAAATCAGTGCTCTTCTCTTTGTCGCTGGAAAATAATTTCGGTGATGACTACAGCATCATCGACGTTCATTTTCGAGTTTCGAAGTGAAGAGACCATCTTGTACCCTTGCTACAGTTTTGTTCTGAAAAATTTAATTGATTTGAATTTCTAAAATATGACTTGACTTATAATATAGATTGGTATATGATTTCAAAATTTAATTTGATATATATATTGTATATGTATTTATTTATCTCTAGAATAGTTTGAAGTTAACCGGAAATTTAATTCTTAAATTTTATCTTAAAGGATGATTTCAATTATAAAATGAAGCCAAAATTTGAATAAATATTTAAGCTTGAATAATTAAATTAGAAAGTTTATTTGTATAATACTCAATTACATTCCAATATAACTTACCTTAATCATTCAGAAGATAACTATGAAATTGGATAATGTACAATATAAAATGATTTTATAAATAAAATTTGAGTGGTTATAATAAATGTTATACACTTAAATTTTAGTTATAAAGAGATTTATAGGGGTAAAAAGAATAAAAAGTTAATTGAATAATTTAAAAAATAAAATGGTGTTAAAGGAATTATAAACAAATTTTAGTAGTTATAATAAGTGTAAGTATACTTAATATATATGATTAGATATATTAAGTGGAATAAATTTAATAATAATCTGGAATAAAGAAGAATGAAAATATATTGAATAAATTATGAGTATAATAAATTATTTTCAAATTCATGACTTTGGAAAATTGTTAATTTAAGATAATTATATGATGAGATAATGAGATTAAAAGTAGTTAAGATTGATTTAACTTAAGTGAAATAAAATGGAGTAAAATCAATTATAGAGAATTAATTAAATTAAATTGAAATTTATAAGGTTTAAATTTAATTTTTTCTTCTTTTGTATTTCAACCTATTTTTTTTAGTTGGTTCTATCCTCCTACCTCCTTCCTTTTTTAGGCCGAAAAGTTTTGAGTGGGGGAGAGTGTAACGACCGTTAATTTTAGTGGTTTTATTTACTTAATTTATTGAATTTTGTGAAATTTGAAATAATACAATTTTGAAATAAAAATTAATATTTGAAATACGTCAAATTAAACATAGAAAATGGTAAATTTTCAACTATAATACTGAAGTTTATTTTCTTGTGCAATTCTTTTTCAATTTAAATCAGTAATAACAGTTGAATTTAAAAGTGTTCCGAAACCTACATATGTCAATATGAGAAAATTTATTTAGAACACTCTGAATAAGACTGCGTAATTTGTTTCGCAAATTTCGGACGTTTCTAGCTGCGTTTGGATTTTTCCGTACGGAATAGCAACGTATATCAGTGTCTGTATCGACTTTTGATCGGATAATCGTGCCACTGATATCTTTATTCCGTTTTGATCGTCTTGTCTTGCTGATCTCTGCGGTATATTCTATTCTTTGTTTTGAAGTATTGTATGCAGCGGAACCCAAGATAACGGTAATCGTATCGGTACTGGTTCCGTGCCTTTTGATTATTGTGAACTTTCAGTATTCCTCCGTTCAAAAAAAATCAACCGTCAGTGGACTTTTACAATTCCTAGATTTAACAGCTGGCTGTCATTACTTTTGGTCACGTTGCTATATTATTTTGTTGCTACTACAGTCGCTTATTCCTCTCCCCGCCTTTTTCTTTTGCCTGCCTTTCTTTCTTCTTCATTTTTCTTACACACGCAAGATTTAACTCGTGTATATCCAATCACCTAACACAAACACGCGCATGTCCTCAATCCTCCATTTGCCGTAAACCCCTCCGCTCTGGTCAGTTACCATCACACCGACCCACTCGCTTTTGCATGCGTCTCCGCCCAGATCTCCTCCATCTCGGCCGAGTCCTCCTCTCCTCCTTTTGCATTTATCTAGGTGAGTATATATTAGCTTAAGTACATTATTGTACTGTTCGTCCCTGATTTGGTGTGTCGTATACCTTTCGTATATATATTTTTGATGGTATATATTATTATGTGATTTCAGTTGCTTGGTATGTTTTGATAAACTGTAACGACCCAAAATTTTTAGTGATTTTATTTATTAAATTAATTGAAATTTAGTGAAATTTTAAATAATAAAATTTGAAAATAAATATTTATTATTTGGAATACGTCTATTTAAACATTGCAACTGGAAAATTTTCATCTGATAATATTGAAGTTTATTTTATTGAGTAATTTTATTTCAATTTAGATCAATTAAAAATGGATGATAATAAAATATTTTCCGAAACCTAAATATGTCAACATGAGAAAATTTATTTACAACACTCTGAATCTGACTGCGAAATTCGTTTCGCGAAATTTGGACGTTTCTAGCTTCGTTTGGATTTTTCCATACGGAATAGCAGCATTTTCGGTACCGATTATCGACTTTTGATCGGATGATCGTACCACTGATATCTGTATACCGTTTTGATCGTCTCGTCGTGCTGATCTCTGCGGTATATTTATTTCTGTGTTTTGAAGTCCGGTACACAGTGGAATCCACGAAACCGGTAACCGTATCGGTACCGGATCCGTGACCATTTGATTTCTTTTGCATTTCAAATTTTAAATGCGCATCAATCAATTGCTTTAATATTTGTCAGCTAAATCAATGGGTGACCGTTGCTTCTAAAAATGCTCATATTTAATTTGATACGTTTCATTACTATTTGTTATGTTATTTTCCCTGTTGCCTTTTTGCTTTCCTTGATTTTCGGTGCTATTGGCTTCAACAAACGTATCATATTCAATACAAAATTTATATATATATTCCTTACCTTACTTGTGTTTTTTCTTTGTCTGCTCCTCTTCTTTACAAGCAAGCTTTCATTTTTCCCAGATCGTTTCCCCTTGCTCGGCCTATATCTCTCGCCTCCACCTAGTTGAACGCACAAACAAAATCCCAATCCACTGCGACACTCCTCCCTTCCCTTCGACCGACGACCAGACACACAACTACCGCCTCAATCCCGTCCACCGACCTCCCCTCTCTCGATGCTTGCCTCCAGCCGAGCTATATGTATATACTTTTAGGTATGTTATATATATAGCTAATTCGTATATCTATACTTAGATTTTGGATAAATGAAGTTTACATATATTATATATAAATTGTATTACAAGGTTACATTTACTATTAGATATATATTGTATTACAAGCTTTCATTTACTGTTGTATATATGGGTATAAATTTGCATATCTCATGATTTCTGAGTCACATCCATGGTTAAAGAATGTATTATACATGAGTTGGATATACAATCAGTTGTAAAGGCATGTGTATAAGTTATAGGTTAACTATATATGTTAGAGTATAGGATTCTATGTGCATTAGTCTGTTCTATACAAAAAGGTGTTCGCATTTTTTTTCGTATAAGGTAATGTTTGTAAAATACATATATTAATATATATATTTGTCAGTTATATAAGGGCTAGTGTATAATGTATAACTTTTATATATATTAGTTTATAGATGTCGGTATATTTGTTGTTTTCGATAGTGCATATAGGTGGCAGCTGCAGATATAGACTATATAGTATTAAATTTTAAGTGTATAAACTACAACCCAGTTCAATATACCTGAAGCTTATGCATTTGTTAGATTTAGAGTTTGTAAGTTTATATGTATATTTATATATTAGTTATATAGAAAAGTATAGGTGGATTTGGTTATTAATTCTGAAAGGCATATAGATTAAACCAAAGAGTTATATATATGGTTTGTATTCACTGCCTATTGTTTAACTGTTACTTATAAAATGAAAGCCGTATTATATTTAGTGTTACAGTATAATATATATAAAGCCATTTTGATAGTGTGTGCATAAGCTATATACCAGTTTATATATTTATACCTGAGTCTAGTCTCTATATATTTTAGAGATTTTAGGTGTTAAATTTAACAATGATTTGGAAGTTACATTATTTTAATATTTGACTTGAATTGAAATATTGAAATAAATAATAATACATTCTTCGTTTCATTTTTTTAGTTAATTTGATCCGTTCTCATCAATTTCTATCTATTCAGCTATCCGTCGCACTCGTGCCCATCTTGTTTCGCTTTGAAATTCGCGTTTGGGTTCACAATTTGCTTCCATTCCCTTCCATCTCTCTAGCCTCGAAAGGTGAGCAATCACTCACGATTAACGTTCTTTTATTTATTAAATTTTATTTCAATTGAAATGACAATTGAAATATGTTGTTGTTAGTTATTTACATCATTATATATGCTGTCTGTTCACCTGTGACATCTGACACCATTATCTGTTATTTATCACTGATGATATATGCCTGTTACTGATTGTTATATTATTGTCATATCTACTATCACTCTGCAAGTTCCCTTTTAGTATAGAATTCACTATGGGTTGAAATGATACATACCCGAACGATCTGTAGAATGGGAGAAAATCTTTATGGGTTGAAATGATAGACCCAAGCGATTTTCATTTGAATTGAATTTGGGATTGCGGGTCGAAATGATATCTACCCGTATAGAAATGATAAATATCCATATCACTTGACCATAGAATAGGAAATTATATACAGACACCGTTGGTCTATATGTAAATATTTTAAAAATGATTTCTATGGTTTTGGAAGGGAATATATATATGGTTTTATTTAATATTGGAAATATTTTAAGTTTTATATAAAGTAGATTTAATAACAAACTTTAAATCTAATAAAGTTGTTTTAATTAATATAATATGTCTAAGTATTATATCTTTGTACAGATTTTTCAAGGATTTGTATAAGTTAAGTAAGATAAGTTGAATTAAGTAAAATTGTATCCAATTAAGAATTCTACTTAATTATATCGATTTGAACTATTGAATTTGAAGTTTAAAAATTTGATTTTATAACTTGATTTTTGATTTAAAGTAATTAAATGGATATTTCAAGTTTAAACAAATCAAAGGAATATTTAGTTTAAAGGTAAATTTAGGCTATTTAAATAATACTGAATTTATTAAGTGGATATTTCAAAACTAAATAATAATGAGGTTAAATCGAGACCTATATGAAACTGTTAAATTGAACTTTGCAATGTTGAATATTAAAGCTTTGAAATCTACTGGAATCTAAAAGGTTTATTGGTGATTCAGATCTATATTAGAAATCAATAAAATTTGAATTTGTTATTTAGAAAACTGAATTGAATGGAAATTGATAAATTAAGATTGAATTTGATTTGAATGGAAAAGTCGAGTTGACTTTAAAGCGATTTGTAAAATTTGAGGAAATTTGCAAATATTTTACTTTATAAATTATTTAATATAAATATACTATTTTGGAAAATAGTTATATTTGAAATGAAAATGATATCTTGGTTTTGAAGTATAAATTAATTTGAAATGGCCACGGTGTTGTAGTGTATATTTCTATATTGTAGATAATTCCACGGATCCTTCGAGGATGGGTATCCCAAACATCCTCTAAGTTAATTGTATTTCAGTTGGTATTTCACTTGAGTTGGATTTATTGATATAAGAAGGTTAATCCTGACTCAAGTGTTTTGTGTTTTGCTTTACGCTCGGGTCAGACTGAGTGATACATCATTTGAGACTCACCTTTGGAGTTTAGAGCTTCGCTTGGAGATCCAATAATCGATTCAGCTTTCAGCTTTTCCAGTTGATTTGTTCGGAGAGTTCATCTGTTTGTACTTGAAACTTCACTGTATCCGAGATATTCTGTGTATTTTATTTCTAACTCTAATGTTTATATGGTAGCTTCATGAACTACTATTTATCTATTCCGCTGCATTTTATTTTATTACTCTGTGTCTGTGATTCTGTGATTTATTTATTTACTGTGTATGATGAGTTTGCCAAAATTTTAAATTAACAATCTGATATTTTGAGCAATTCAAGTCCGGCATGTGCGGATGCGAATGGTCCAAAATATCGGGTCGTTACAGTTGGTATCAAAGCCAGGTTCTAGGAAAACTTAGCATATATAGTAAATTTATTTGCAGAATCACTTTCGTTCGAGCTTGAATTTCTTCCTCTTTGATTTAGTTTTTCCTTTGGACTTTGGAACGTTCCCTACGGTTCCAAAATCCATTATCTTCTCTCCCTATATGTGTTTCTTGATTCTGGAGTATCCCATAACTCCACTTCGAATGATCTCTATAAAATCGACGATCCAGCAAATCTTGGAATGATTTGTAAAGGGGTAAAACTCTTTTACTAGTGGCATTGATTCAACGAAGATTTCTGTATCTTCGGTTTACGATGATATTTATCTCCTATTATGCCTGAATTCTATCTCTGGCGATCGAATGTCGATTTGCCTTAGAATTCTATATCGATCTTATTCTTGAAGTCTCGGTTGACCCGATTAAGGTTGCACGCGATTTATATAAGTATATCCATCTCCTAATTGTAATTTATTTATCTCATTTTCGTGTGAGCATATCTTCGAATTAGAGTTCTATTAGATTAGGGTTCCTTTAATTTGAATCTCTATCCTTGTTCGAAATTCATTCTTGAATCATCCTTTGAAAAAAAATCGGGTTTGTTTGTATTTTAGAAATTGTTTATATATCGAAATCATTATTTTGATAAGTATGATTATATCTTATATATAAAAGCGAAATGTTTTGATAAGGATTATATACCTTTTAAAAATGAGAATTTGAAGTTTCGAAAGGATTTGAAATTTTGAAGTTATATAAGAAATTGATTTATATAAAAATGATTTATAATTGGAAAGTTTGAATTGGAAATTTGAGAGATTGAACCCGACATTTTTAAATTGTTTTTAAGATTTTGAAAATATATAATAATACGATTTGAAAGTATTTTCCGAATAAGAAATGTTTCAAATGAATTTAAATGAGTTCCAATGATTTCAAAGAAATTTCAAAGAAGTTTTCAAGAAAACAAAAGTCCAGAACCCACTTATGTCGCTAAAAAATAATTTCGGTGATGAGTGCATGCATCATCGACATTGAATTTCGAGTTTCAGAGTGAGGGAGGGGCCACTCTAATAGCTTTGCTATGCGATTGATTTTGTGAAACCAATTTTGATTTCAAATTCCGAAGTATGATTTGATATTCGAAAGATATATGTATATATTTGAACAGTTTGAAATGAGTCGGTGTTCAGTCCTTGAGTTTCGGATTTGATTTAGTATAACTCTATCTTTTGGAATTGATTTACTGATTTGTTGATGATTTCCAACTCTTGGATGTGAATATGATTTCTCCGACTATTGTGAATGTTCGAACACTTCCAAATCAAGGTTTAAATTTTGCAAAGCTAAGTAATTTTGAAAAGTATAAATTATTTGATAAAGTATATAAGTTAGTTTTGTATGTGTAAAGAATGAAGTAATATAATTTAAATAAGTAGAAACTGTTTTGTTAAGTAAATGAATAAGACTATTTGAATTATAATAATTTGAAATTTAGTTTTCAAAAATATTTTGAAAAAATTTGGTTTTAAATGTTTTAACTTAGTAACATCTTTTATAAAACTATATATATAACTAGTTGGAATAGATACATAAGTTGTACGTATACTATTTTATTCGCATAATTAATTTGATCCAGGTTTGAGTACCCAAGTTCGAGGTGAATTACACCATTTCGTGTTAGGATTTTTCATTTGATTCTTGATGGCGAATATTTGATATGGATTTTGGGCTTGATTCTAGAATTCTCTATCATAGTATATGGCTATGCAAGGAGGCTGATGGCTTCTAGTCGAGAAACCATATCGAAGTCCGCATTAGGAAAGTCGAATGGACAATACTAGTTCGAAAGCGAACTTGTTTGATCGAGCGAGCGATCGAATGTAATGTTGTGAAATGATGACGTATGTACATCTTATATTCTAATATCATTGATATACTTGACGCTGAAATTGGAAGTTGTTGGGTTGGATATCTTTATAGTTTAATTGGAATTTTTCTTTTATGCAAAACCACTATCAATTTAAAACCATTTTTTTTAAAACTAATTTCTTTTATTTTTCTTAAACAAACTATTTTATTCTATTTTAATTGCAAAACTATTTTACAAAACTATTTTATATACAAAACGATTTTACAAACTATTTTATTTACAAAAACTATTTTTCAAACTATTGTGTATACAAAACTATTCTAAATTCAAATCCTTTATAAAGCAAAGATGTTAAATCCCATATGGCTCTTCATACAGCGAAATTTATTTTTGAAAATTTTGATCCCTATATAAGATGGACCTTATGTAAGAATAAGATGATTTTGAAAACCATTGATTTTGGAAATGAAATGGTTAACTTAAATTATATTGATTTGGAAATTTGAATTTATTTTCTAAATTTATTATTTTGGAAACTTTGAAACTGAAGATATTTGATTTGGAAGAATATTTTGGTGAAATTGTATATGATTTTGAAAATTGTATTGATATTGAAACGAATTGAATTGAGAACCTTATTTTAAATACTTGATTTGGGAGTTATCGAACTTGTATACAATTGATTTGTATAAGTATGATGTTGATTCGAAAACTTTGGATTTGAAAAGGTACTCAATTTGTAAAGTGAAATCTTATATAATTGAAGTCTATATAAGTGTGATTTGATATACTTTTGATTTTGGAAAGGTATTTGATTTGAAAATAAAATCTTATATATAAGGACTTTATATAAGTATGATATTTGAAAGTGATTTGAAAGGGTACTATATGATACATATTTTTGAAGTAAAGATATGAAAAGTGCCTTCTGCTTGATATCCGCTTTGTGGCCACATTGTAACAACCCTGTATTTTTCAAATATTTTTAAATTGATTTTTCCAGATTCAAAGGCTTTATTTATGAAAAAGAATAAATTTTGTTATTTTAAGTATAAACTTTGATTTTTGATGTGGATTAGAATTCCAAATATGACTAAATTTAATATTTCCAGAAAATGTGAATTTTGGTCAAATAGTCAAACTTTGACTTTTAAATTTAAATTTTAATATTTGAAATTATAAATTTTATCTTTTATTATGACAATAGATTTAATAACTTGAATAAGGCTTTTCGTTTCGTTGGAAACGGAGTTAAAATGTAAAAGTTATGTACATTTCAATTTTTAGTATAATTTGTTTTATTGTGCAATTTTGCCTATTTTAAATTTTATAAATCATATTTTCTTTCTTATATTTTGTTTTAATATGTGTTAATATGTTATTTTATGTATATTTTTGTCTTTTTATATTTTTAAATGATAATAGAATTTTTCCAAAATTTATTGTATTTATTTTTCATTTTTAAAGGCTGTTTTCTTATTTTCTTCATTAAAATTATATTTAAATTAAATTTTATATATTTATTTTGTGAATGTATTTTTATTTTATGTTATTATTTATGTTTAAAAATATATTACAAGCTCATATGAATTTTCTAAAGTTTATACCATTTATTTTCAAATTTTCTAGCTTAGTTGACCATTTTTGCTATTTTCTTGATTTAATTATTTATAATTAATATTTATTTTATTTTTATTTTTTTTTGTTATATTTTCGTATTTTAACTGGATTTATATATGTTTTTCAGTTATATAAAATTGAAAAAGAAATAGTGAATATATGAAGAGTTTGAAACTGCTTTTGAAACCGAAGCCTTTTCATCTCCGAAACTCTTCATTTCCATAACCTTCACTTTAATTAATTTTGCTGCCCACTCCTTCAGTTTTGGCCATGAGTTATCACTCACTTTTCATGAATTTTTTTGTTTCTCAATTCATTTTTCACGGCCTTACAAAGTTCCTTGGTAATGGCCTCCTCTCTTTTCACTTTTCTTCAATTTTTCATACTTTTTTGCCTTGTTTCCTCTTCTATTTGCACGGCCTTCTCACCATAGCCTCGATCACCATCCCCTACCACTCTTCCTTGGCATCATCTCCAGCCATCATTTCAGATCCATCCATGGCCATGACCTCCCCTTGAAGCTAGCACCACAAAACAATGTCAAAACTCCACAAAACATTGCCTAGACCACACATATCATCACCTACCCTCCATATCTTGCTTTGGCCACCCCCTTAGCCACCACCACCACTTGCTACATGACCTTTGGCTGCTGCTACTCATCACCCAAACCTCTGTCCAGACCTGTACCAGATGATGGCCGAGCGATTTGACCCATAGACCGAGCCAAAAGTTGAACCAAACTCCACTATGTTGCCTAGCCTCTTGATATTCTTGTGTTGTAACTTCCTCCACATGTTCTAGCCTTTATGCCATGCATTCCTATGATCAAACCTGATCCAAAGTCATGTCAAACCTAACCTAAATAAACCCCTAGGCCATGCAAAACATTGTAGAAAACAAGGCAAAGGATTTGACATTCAAATCTCTTTTCGTTTAAAAGTTATTCCATTTCAAGTGCGTTGAAATTGTGTTTGTTTTGATGTATGTTTTGGGTTGTAATACAAGAGTTGTAGCTTTGGATCTTGCTCTCCACTCAAGTCCGTAGTCTTGTCATCGTGCTTTTGTTCCATTGTGTCATTGGTTTTGATATCTCCAGCACAAACAGGTGAGTTATTCTCACCAGACAATATGTACCTATATAACTAGTAAATTGACACCTTGCGAATCTGTAGAAATATATTATCATGTTATATATGCTTATATTATTATCATATGATGTTCACACCTGTTATTACACCTGTTATATCATATGTTACTGTTATTTAATGTTATTCAGTTATTTATATCTGTTATCACACTGCAAGTTCCCTGTAGATTAGAATCACTCTGGGTTGAAATGATACATACCCGAACGGACTTTAGAATAGGGAACAATTGTTATGGGCTGAAATGATAGGCCTGAACGATTTTTATTTAAATTATTTTAACTTGAGATTGCGGGTTTGAAATGATAGAACCCGGATTTTTCTTTTTAACTGCGGATTGAAATGATACATATCCGTATCACTTGACCTAAGTTAGAAAATTATATACAGGCCCGTGGTTATTTTATAAAGTGTTTTGGATATTTTTATGTATTTTAAAAATTATAAATTTATGAAATTTGATTTAAATAGATTTTGAAATGTTTTAAATTAAAGAAATTATGATTTTTTTCCATGTGTTAAAAATGTAATTAATGAATGGTTTAACTAGATTTTTGAAATATAACTTAAGTTGGAAATTTGGAATTTTGGTTAAAAATGATATTTAAGTTATATAAATAAAATGGATATTATATTTTATTTGGAAATGGTAAATATGATAATTTGATTAAATTTGAATTTAAGTGATTTATTAAAGTATTATTGATTTTCTATGAATTTAAGTGGTTAAATAAATGAATGTTTAAAAGTGATCTTTTAAAATATAACTTGACTTGGAAATGTGAAATTTGGTTTTAATTAAAAGTTTAAGTTAATTAAATAAAATTGGAAATTTAGTTAAATTTGTGAAATGGTAATTTAAATTTGAAGTGTTAAGTTTATTTGTTGAAATGTGAAGAATTGGAAACTTTTACACTTAAACTTATTAAGTAAATTGTTGAAAATTGGATTTTATTATAAGAAATTTATTATGAAAAGATATATGTTAAACGATATGTAAATGAACATTTTAAATGTTAAATTATGATTTTTAAAATGTTTATGTGTTTTAAATTAAAGTTATTTAATTGCTGGAAATACATTAACACCTGAAATTAACTTTTAATAGCATTCAGAAATGCTATAGATTCTGTTTTGAACTAAAATTGTGCAAAAAGAGCTATTACAGCATTTCTGAAATGCTGTAGTTGCTGTAATTGAACTTATAGGCTAATATTGAACTCAGGTCTATTATAGCATTCTCTGGAAATGCTATAATGGTCTGCAGTCTTTGCTGAAACCAAATTTAACCCTTGTTTTGAAATCTGAACTACCGCAGCACTTCTGAAATGCTGTCTTTTCTGTTTTGAACTATAATTCAACTAAAACTGAGTTTTAACAGCAGTTTTAAGTGCTGTCTTTGCTGAATTAAAAATGTTTTCAAATATAACTTATAGCAGTTGTTTTTAAATGCTGTGAAATGCTGAAATTTTAATAATTTGGGTTTTTGACTTAGTAAACGAACTCAGAATGGTTTGAAACTTTGGAAATTGAATACTTGATTTGAAAATAAAATAATTACACTTTTAAAAGGTTTAAATGAATTATTTTGATTGGAATATAAACTATTTAAAGGTGATTTGAAATGATAGTAAATGAACGATATCTTTGAATTTAAAAGGTATTTAAAGTAGAATATTTGGATTTGAACTGATAGGATATTTTATTTTATTAAAATGATTTGAAATGAAGTTTTGTAAGGATATGATATTTTATTTTATTAAAATGATTTGAAATGAAGTTTTGTAAGGATATGATATTTTATTATATTAAAATGATTTGAAATGAAGTTTTGTAAGGATATGATATTTTATTTTATTAAAATGATTTGAAATGAAGTTTTGTAAGGATATGATATTTTATTATATTAAAATGATTTGAAATGAAGTTTTGTAAGGATATGATATTTTATTATATTAAAATGATTTGAAATGAAGTTTTGAAATGATATGAAAATTTTAAATATATGGAAATGGTTTGGAATTGATTTAATCTATATTTTGATAAAGATATGGTTTGAAATGATATTTTATTTTGAAGTAAAGTATTGTTTGTAAAAGTTATAACCACGGGTTATAATAACGATTAGTTGGCAAAGAGACCGGGATCGGATATGGACATACTCTCTGTCGATACCGAAAACCACTTTGACAACCGTGTACGCGGTGGAGATTCCAGAATGAAGTAGGATGGTGGCGACATTCTTAAGGTATGTTACGTGGACCCAACTCCCGTGAGTTGGCATAAGGTGGCTAAAACAGGAGCGATCTCGGACCAGTGAGGTAGCACCTCTTCTCGGACACATTTCTTCGATATTTACTCTTACTTGTGATTGATTAGATGGCCATCCTCCGATTTGGGAGTGTTGTTCGAGGTGGACGATAGTGGCTGCTATGCGCTCCATCAGTCCGTGTGCGTAATTGGTATATCTACCCTGGCATTGCCTAGTTGTGCCGTGTCACCTACCATATCGAGCTTTACTACGATTATGATTTTAAGATCCGACCGCGTTAAGGTTCTCCATCCCCTTAACGCTATTTTCTATATGATTATACTTTACTTATTTAGACACTATTATAATATCGAATATTACTACATAGTAGATAATTTAACGGATCCTTAGAGGATGGGCGGTCCCAAGCATCTTCTAAGTTACTTGTACCTTTATTACAGTTCACTTGAGTTGGTTTACATTATATAAGTATATATTGTCCTGACTCGAGTGTTTTGTGTTTTGCTTTACGCTCGGGTCAGCCTGAGTTATTCACAGATTTGTATTTCCACTCTCTTGGAGATTTGAATCGCTGGATATTATCTGCTTGTCTTGTCCTATCTATTTCAGTTCCGTTGTTCTACTCAGCTTGTACTTGATTGTTGTATTGAGACTTCTGCTGTACTTTACTTCTTATGTTGTATCTTATGTAACTCTGATATATTTACATAGTAGCTTCATGAACTACTATTTCTTTTACTTCCGCTGCATTATTTTACTCTGTGTCTGTGATCTGTGATTAAATTTATTTACTGTATATTCTGAGATTTGCCAAATTTTAATTACAACACGGTATTTTGAGCAATTCAACTCCGGCATGAGTGTCTACCTATACACTTATAATGGATGCGAATGGTTGAAAATATCGGGTCGTTACAGTTGGTATCAGAGCTTTGGCTTTGAGGCAAAACTCAGCATATGGAGTAGATTTATTTACAGAATCACTTTCGTTCGAGTTTGAATCTTTTCCTCTTGATTCGAATTTCCTTTGAATTTTTGGAACGTTCCCTACGGTTCCAAAATTCATTCTTGTCCCTCACTATTCATCTTCTTTTGATTTTGGAGTATCACATAACTCCACTTCGAATGACCTTTATAGTGAATTGGCGGTCTCGCCAATATTCTAATTTTCTTGTAAAAGGGTGAAACTCCTTTACAATAACATCGATTCACCAAAGATTTTATATCCTCGGTTTAGATGCTAGTATCGCTTACTATTCCAAACTCTATCTCTTGAGATCGAACGTAGATTTATCCCAGAAAAATCCACATCGATCTTGTTCTTTAAGTCACGGTTGACTCGGTTAAGGTTGTCCGCGATTTATCTAAGCTTACCCATCTCTCTACTCTGTTTAACCATCTTTTCTTTTGTTTCTAAACTATCTCCAAACATTTTGAATTGTACTTGTAAATCTATGTTTTGTTTTATATATGGTGTTGTTTGAGTTGTTGATGTTGATTTGGGTTTCCGATCGATTCGTCTGATCAACGCTATCGATAGGATTTCTAAAACACTTTGACAGAACAAACTGACACAATATTATAAAAAAAAAATTGGTTAATGAAATAAATTTTGATATATAATTTATGGAACTTAATAAATTGATTTAAATTGATAATCTGAAGTGATAATACTTGATTTATCATTTATTGTTCTACAAATGAATTTATAAATAGTTGTTTATAAATTTATTTGGGAACTGAAATGAATTTAAAACAAGAAATTTAAGAATTTAATTTCCGATGGATTCAAACCTTATGTTAAAAGTTTTAAAAGGATATATTATTTAAAGTATTTCTAAGTAGAAATTTGTTTCTAAAGGATTTTTAAGTTTAAAAATTTAGTGCTCTTCTCTTTGTCGCTGGAAAATAATTTCGGTGATGACTGCAGCATCATCGACGTTCATTTTCGAGTCGAAGTGAAGAGACCGTTCTGTAGTCTTATTACAGCTTTGTTTTGGAAAATCTAATTGATTTGAATTTCTAAAATATGACTGGATTATAATATATATAGATATATGATTTAAATTTGATTTGACATATTATGTACATATATTCATTTATCTCTAACTGGTTTGAAGGAAACCGGAAAATTAATTATTAAATTTCATCTTAAAGAATAATTTCAGTTATAAAAAGAAAAATTAAAATTTTTGAATAAATGATTCAAACTTGAGATAATTGAATTGGAAAGTTTTATTTGTATAATACAATTGCATTCAAATATAACTTACCTTAAATTTTTTTAGAAGTTAACAATGTAATTGGATAATATACAATATAAAAAGGATTTTATAAATAAAATTTGAGTGGTTATAATAAATTTTATACACTTAAATTTAGTTATAAAAGATTAACAGAGGTAAATAGTGAAAAAGGAATTTAAAGAGATTTTATTTAAATAACTTAATAATCAAATTTGATTTAATATGGAACCTTAAGTCTAACCTAGGAATTTTAATAAAGGTTATTTCTTAAAATGAATATGTTGTATAATAAATAATGTATTTTTGAATAGAAAAAAAAATACATTTGAATTGGACATTTTGTAATAAAGTTTATTTAACTTGAAATCATAGTTTAATTGATGTCTAAATGAATAAATGTGTGAAGAAATTTGATTGTTATATTTGCTATGATAAATATTTTATTTATGAAATTGATATGTCTTGAAAAATGAATAATTATGATTTAAATAGTTAAAATGTATTTTAACATCACTAAAACTTGATAATTGAGAATTTGGTTTTCAAATGGAAATTTTAAGTGTAACTTATTAAAGGAATATCTATTTATGAAATGGGTATTTTAAATAAAGTGTTAGGGTATGTGTTAAATTAAGAGCTAAGTAAAATAGTGAGCTTTTGACTTAATAAACGAAGTATAGTTTAATTTGGATATTCCATTCATAAAAGTTTTTAATAAGTCATAAGTTAAATGATATCTAAATGAATATTTTTGAAATTAAACTGATTTGAAATATTAATATATCTACTGTAGCATTTTATAAGTGCTGCTGTTTTGAAAATACAATAATTTTTATAATTGAATGAAATTAGAAATGTTACAACTTTTAAATGAATTAAAATATTTTAAATAAAGATTATTTTTAAAAGGTGTTATGATTTTCTAAGTATTATGTTTTTTTTAAAGAATAACATTTCCAAAGTGTTATGATTTTAGTAGTGTGATTTCCAAATGATAAACATCCCTAAATTATTATGATTTCAAAGCATTATGGTTTCAAATTTATTATCTTATTTTATTTTTCAAACTACCTTTTGGTTGTCCTTATTTCTCTTACCTTGTTACAGAATGGGAAGGCTATTGCTTATACCAGTCCGTTTAGAAATCTTTTTGTAACCTTTGATAATCTTTGTTACTCATCTGGATCTGAACATTGTTTTTCCATTCATAGACCGTCGGTCAAGTGAAAGGGGTGATCCATACTCTAGAGGATCTTTTTCGTGCTTGTATTTTTGATTTGATCACCTCGATCTTGTCAAATTACCTATAACAATAGTTATCAGGTGTAATTCCAATCTTCTTATCATCTTGTTTTAATCTTATTTCATTCTATCTTTTTCTGTGCTTTTCCGTACCTCATTCCTTTTCGGGGATGAAAAGTTTTGAGTGGGGGAGAGTGTAACAACCCTGTATTTTTCAAATATTTTTAAATTGATTTTTCCAGATTCAAAGGCTTTATTTATGAAAAAGAATAAATTTTGTTATTTTAAGTATAAACTTTGATTTTTGATGTGGATTAGAATTCCAAATATGACTAAATTTAATATTTCCAGAAAATGTGAATTTTGGTCAAATAGACAAACTTTGACTTTTAAATTTAAATTTTAATATTTGAAATTATAAATTTTATCTTTTATTATTACAATAGATTTAATAACTTGAATAAGGCTTTTTGTTTCGTTGGAAACGGAGTTAAAATGTAAAAGTTATGTACATTTCAATTTTTAGTATAATTTGTTTTATTGTGCAATTTTGCCTATTTTAAATTTTATAAATCATATTTTCTTTCTTATATTTTGTTTTAATATGTGTTAATATGTTATTTTATGTATATTTTTGTCTTTTTATATTTTTAAATGATAATAGAATTTTTCCAAAATTTACTGTATTTATTTTTCATTTTTAAAGGCTGTTTTCTTATTTTCTGCTATTTTCTTCATTAAAATTATATTTAAATTAAATTTTATATATTTATTTTGTAAATGTATTTTTATTTTATGTTATTATTTATGTTTAAAAATATATTACAAGCTCATATGAATTTTCTAAAGTTTATACCATTTATTTTCAAATTTTCTAGCTTAGTTGACCATTTTTGCTATTTTCTTGATTTAATTATTTATAATTAATATTTTTTTTTTGTTATATTTTCGTATTTTAACTGGATTTATATATGTTTTTCAGTTATATAAAATTTAAAAAGAAATAGTGAATATATGAAGAGTTTGAAACTGCTTTTGAAACCGAAGCCTTTTCATCTCCGAGACTCTTCATTTCCATAACCTTCACTTTAATTAATTTTGCTGCCCACTCCTTCAGTTTTGGCCATGAGTTATCACTCACTTTTCACGAATTTTTTTGTTTCTCAATTCATTTTTCACGGCCTTACAAAGTTCCTCGGTAATGGCCTCCTCTCTTTTCACTTTTCTTCAATTTTTCATACTTTTTTGCCTTGTTTCCTCTTCTATTTGCACGGCCTTCTCACCATAGCCTCGACCACCATCCCCTACCACTCTTCCTTGGCATCATCTCCAGCCATCATTTCAGATCCATCCATGGCCATGACCTCCCCTTGAAGCTAGCACCACAAAACAATGTCAAAACTCCACAAAACATTGCCTAGACCACACATATCATCACCTACCCTCCATATCTTGCTTTGGCCACCCCCTTAGCCACCACCACCACTTGATACATGACCTTTGGCTGCTGCTACTCATCACCCAAACCTCTGTCCAGACCTGTACCAGATGATGGCCGAGCGATTTGACCCATAGACCGAGCCAAAAGTTGAACCAAACTCCACTATGTTGCCTAGCCTCTTGATATTCTTGTGTTGTAACTTCCTCCACATGTTCTAGCCTTTATGCCATGCATTCCTATGATCAAACCTGAGCCAAAGTCATGTCAAACCTGACCTAAATAAACCCCTAGGCCATGCAAAACATTGTAGAAAACAAGGCAAAGGATTTGACATTCAAATCTCTTTTCGTTTAAAAGTTATTCCATTTCAAGTGCGTTGAAATTGTGTTTGTTTTGATGTATGTTTTGGGTTGTAATACAAGAGTTGTAGCTTTGGATCTTGCTCTCCACTCAAGTCCGTAGTCTTGTCATCGTGCTTTTGTTCCATTGTGTCATTGGTTTTGATATCTCCAGCACAAACAGGTGAGTTATTCTCACCAGACAATATGTACCTATATAACTAGTAAATTGACACCTTGCGAATCTGTAGAAATATATTATCATGTTATATATGCTTATATTATTATCATATGATGTTCACACCTGTTATTACACCTGTTATATCATATGTTACTGTTATTTAATGTTATTCTGTTATTTATATCTGTTATCACACTGCAAGTTCCCTGTAGATTAGAATCACTCTGGGTTGAAATGATACATACCCGAACGGACTTTAGAATAGGGAACAATTGTTATGGGCTGAAATGATAGGCCTGAACGATTTTTATTTAATTATTTTAACTTGAGATTGCGGGTTTGAAATGATAGAACCCGGATTTTTCTTTTTAACTGCGGATTGAAATGATACATATCCGTATCACTTGACCTAAGTTAGAAAATTATATACAGGCCTGTGGTTATTTTATAAAGTGTTTTGGATATTTTTATGTATTTTAAAAATTATAAATTTATGAAATTTGATTTAAAAAGATTTTGAAATGTTTTAAATTAAAGAAATTATGATTTTTTTCCATGTGTTAAAAATGTAATTAATGAATGGTTTAACTAGATTTTTGAAATATAACTTAAGTTGGAAATTTGGAATTTTGGTTAAAAATGATATTTAAGTTATATAAATAAAATGGATATTATATTTTATTTGGAAATGGTAAATATGATAATTTGATTAAATTTGAATTTAAGTGATTTATTAAAGTATTATTGATCTTCTATGAATTTAAGTGGTTAAATAAATGAATGTTTAAAAGTGATCTTTTAAAATATAACTTGACTTGGAAATGTGCAATTTGGTTTTAATTAAAAGTTTAAGTTAATTAAATAAAATTGGAAATTTAGTTAAATTTGTGAAATGGTAATTTAAATTTGAAGTGTTAAGTTTATTTGTTGAAATGTGAAGAATTGGAAACTTTTACACATAAACTTATTAAGTAAATTGTTGAAAATTGGATTTTATTATAAGAAATTTATTATGAAAAGATATATGTTAAACGATATGTAAATGAACATTTTAAATGTTAAATTATGATTTTTAAAATGTTTATGTGTTTTAAATTAAAGTTATTTAATTGCTGGAAATACACTAACACCTGAAATTAACTTTTAATAGCATTCAGAAATGCTATAGATTCTGTTTTGAACTAAAATTGTGCAAAAAGAGCTATTACAGCATTTCTGAAATGCTGTAGTTGCTGTAATTGAACTTATAGGCTGATATTGAACTCAGGTCTATTATAGCATTCTCTGGAAATGCTATAATGGTCTGCAGTCTTTGCTGAAACCAAATTTAACCCTTGTTTTGAAATCTGAACTACCGCAGCACTTCTGAAATGCTGTCTTTTCTGTTTTGAACTATAATTCAACTAAAACTGAGTTTTAACAGCAGTTTTAAGTGCTGTCTTTGCTGAATTAAAAATGTTTTCAAATATAACTTATAGCAGTTGTTTTTAAATGTTGTGAAATGCTGAAATTTTAATAATTTGGGTTTTTGACTTAGTAAACGAACTCAGAATGGTTTGAAACTTTGGAAATTGAATACTTGATTTGAAAATATAATAATAACACTTTTAAAAGGTTTAAATGAATTATTTTGATTTGAATATAAACTATTTAAAGGTGATTTGAAATGATAGTAAATGAACGATATCTTTGAATTTAAAAGGTATTTAAAGTAGAATATTTGGATTTGAACTGATAGGATATTTTATTTTATTAAAATGATTTGAAATGAAGTTTTGTAAGGATATGATATTTTATTTTATTAAAATGATTTGAAATGAAGTTTTGTAAGGATATGATATTTTATTTTATTAAAATGATTTGAAATGAAGTTTTGTAAGGATATGATATTTTATTATATTAAAATGATTTGAAATGAAGTTTTGTAAGGATATGATATTTTATTATATTAAAATGATTTGAAATGAAGTTTTGAAATGATTTGAAAATTTTAAATATATGGAAATGGTTTGGAATTGATTTAATCTATATTTTGATAAAGATATGGTTTGAAATGATATTTTATTTTGAAGTAAAGTATTGTTTGTAAAAGTTATAACCACGGGTTATAATAACGATTGGTTGGCAAAGAGACCGGGATCGGATATGGACATACTCTCTGTCGATACCGAAAACCACTTTGACAACCGTGTACGCGGTGGAGATTCCAGAATGAAGTAGGATGGTGGCGACGTTCTTAAGGTATGTTACGTGGACCCAACTCCCGTGAGTTGGCATAAGGTGGCTAAAACAGGAGCGATCTCGGACCAGTGAGGTAGCACCTCTTCTCGGACACATTTCTTCGATATTTACTCTTACTTGTGATTGATTAGATGGCCATCCTCCGATTTGGGAGTGTTGTTTGAGGTGGACGATAGTGGCTGCTATGCGCTCCATCAGTCCGTGTGCGTAATTGGTATATCTACCCTGGCATTGCCTAGTTGTGCCATGTCACCTACCATATCGAGCTTTACTATGATTATGATTTTAAGATCCGACCGCGTTAAGGTTCTCCATCCCCTTAACGCTATTTTCTATATGATTATACTTTACTTATTTAGACACTATTATAATATCGAATATTACTACATAGTAGATAGTTTAACGGATCCTTAGAGGATGGGCGGTCCCAAGCATCTTCTAAGTTACTTGTACCTTTATTACAGTTCACTTGAGTTGGTTTACATTATATAAGTATATATTGTCCTGACTCGAGTGTTTTGTGTTTTGCTTTACGCTCGGGTCAGCCTGAGTTATTCACAGATTTGGATTTCCACTCTCTTGGAGATTTGAATCGCTGGAGATTATCTGCTTGTCTTGTCCTATCTATTTCAGTTCCGTTGTTCTACTCAGCTTGTACTTGGTTATTGTATTGAGACTTCTGTTGTACTTTACTTCTTATGTTTTATCTTATGTAACTCTGATATATTTACATAGTAGCTTCATGAACTACTATTTCTTTTACTTCCGCTGCATTATTTTACTCTGTGTCTGTGATCTGTGATTAAATTTATTTACTGTATATTCTGAGATTTGCCAAATTTTAATTACAACGTGGTATTTTGAGCAATTCAACTCCGGCATGAGTGTCTACCTATACACTTATAATGGATGCGAATGGTTGAAAATATCGGGTCGTTACAGTGGCCACATTGTAGATTCATTCTATCGATATTATTCTCTCTGATTTGGTTTTCCGGATATGATACTCGAGTTTCCATCGAATTCCATGGCAATCTCCATGGTCTTACGAGCGCGGCTGCATAGCGTAATTCACAGGGGCTGCGAGAGCCTAGGGTACGAATATTTCCTGGGAGATCCAAGCGTAACCATTGTGTATCTGCGATCTATTGGATTGCTTCGTAGCGTAATCATTAGGGGCTGCGAGAGCCTACGGTACGGATGTTTCCTGGGGGATCCAGGCGTAACCATTGTGTATCTGCAGTACTACCAGTCTTCATGGCGTAATCGCAGGGCTGGGGGGGCCTACGGGTACGGATGTTTCCTGGGGGATCCAGGTGTAACCATTGTGTATCCGCGATCCATGATCGACATGTTTTGGTTTTTTTTGTTTGGATTGTACTTTCCATATCTGTTTTTAAAAGTTGTTCCAGTTTTTCACTGGGTGTTGAAACAAGTCTACTAAGTACCTGGAGAATTCTAGCTTTGCGCCTGATCAACGCATGGCCAGAGTCTGCAAGAACAAGGATAAACTTGTTGAGACATCGAGTTATAAAAGTATTTTCAAAGGGAAATTTGTTTCGATATAAAAGTATTTTATTATAAGGTATTTTATTATAAAAGTATTTCCAACAAAGAAATTCTGCATTAATATTCGAAATTGAAATTCTTATGGTTTGAATTAACTATTCATGCCCGATACTATTCTTTTGAATCTGCCTAATCTGCTCAGCTTTATTTATTCACCTATATTCTGTTTTTCCAAATCTTCCTTCTTTTCCTTGTTGACTTTAACCTTTAAATATTGTTTATTTATATACTACATGGTTTAATAGAAAATTTTAGTGTTATAAATATTTTAGGAGTTTTAATTAAATAAAACATATTTAAAGTAAATGATTATTGATAATAGTTTTAAAGTATCTTGAGATAAAATTTACAAATTTCTGAATGATGGATTTAATGTTTTCAAATAGCTTCTTTGTAAATATAAGTAATAATGTAAATAAATTCAAATAGTTTCATATATTTATAAAGGTGTTATTTAAACACATAAATGGTACTTATAAGGAAGCAAGAAATTTTACAAATGGGTTTGGAAAGGAAAAATATATATATTAAAGTATTAAAGATAATTGATTTGCAAGTGAAGTTTTCAAATGAATATTTCAAGTAAAATTTATATAGTTTCAAATTAATTGTTTAATCTTGACTTCAATCTGCTTTTATGTCTAGTTGTTCTATTCTCCTACCTCCTTCTTTTTCGGGGATGAAAAGTTTTGAGTGGGGGAGAGTGTAACGATCGAAAATTTTTAGTGATTTTATTTATTAAATTAATTGAAATTTTGTGAAATTTTAAACAATAAATTTGAAAATAAAAATTTATTATTTGGAATACGTCTATTTAAACATAGCAACTGGAAAATTTTCATATGATAATATTGAAGTTTATTTTATTGAGTAATTTTATTTCAATTTAAATCAGTTAAAAATGGATGATAATAAAATATTTTCCAAAACCAAATATGTCAACATGAGAAAATTTATTTATAACACTCTGAATCTGACTGCGAAATTCGTTTCGCAAAATTTGGACGTTTCTAGCTCCGTTTGGATTTTTCCGTACGGAATAACAGCATTTTCGGTACCGGTTATCGACTTTTGATCGGATGATCGTACCACTGATATCTGTATACCATTTTGATCGTCTTGTCGTGTTGATCTCTGCAGTATATTTATTTCTGTGTTTTGAAGTCCAGTACATAGCGGAATCCACGAAACCAGTAACCGTATCGGTACTGGATCCGTGACCATTTGATTTCTTTTGCGTTTGAAATTTTAAACGTGCATCAATCAATTGCTTTAATATTTGTCAGCTAAATCAATGGGTGACCGTTGCTTCTAAAAATGCTCATATTTAATTTGATACGTTTCATTACTATTTGTTCCGTTCTTTTCCCTATTGCCTTTTTGCTTTCCCTGATTTTCGGTGCTATTGGCTTCAACAAACGTATCATATTCAATAAAATTTTTATATATATATTCCTTACCTTACTTGTGTCTTTTCTTTTTCTGCTCCTCTTCTTTACAAGCAAGCTTTCATTTTTCCCAGATCGTTTCCCCTTGCTCCGCCTATATCTTTCGCCTCCACCCAGTTGAACGCACAAACAAAATCTCGATCTACTGCGACGCTCCTCCCTTCCCTTCGACTGACGACCAGACACGCAACTACTGCCTCAATCACTTCCACCGACCTCCCCTCCTTCGATGCTTGCCTCCAGCCGAGCTCTGTGTATATACTTTTAGGTATGTTATATATATATATAGCTAATTCGTATATCTATACTTAGATTTTGGATAAATGAAGTTTACATATATTTTATATAAATTGTATTACAAGGTTACATTTACTATTAGATATATATTGTATTGCAAGCATTCATTTACTGTTGGATATATGGGTATAAATTTGCATATCTCATGATTTCTAAGTCACATCCATGGTTATAGCATGTATTATACATGAGTTGCATATACAATCAGTTGTAAAGGCATGTGTATAAGTTATAGGTTAACTATATATGTTAGAGTATAGGATTCTATGTGCATTAGTCTGTTCTATACAAAAAGGTGTTCGCATTTTTTTTCCGTATAAGGTAATGTCTGTAAAATACATATATTAATATATGTATATTTGTAAGTTATATAAGGGTTAGTGTATAATGTATAACTTTTATATATATTAGTTTACAGATGTCAGTATATTTGTTGTTTTCGATAGTGCATATATGTGGCAGTTGCAGATATAGACTATATAGTATTAAATTTTAAGTGTATAAACTACAACCCAGTTCAATAGACCTGAAGCTTATGCATTTGTTAGATTTAGAGTTTGTAAGTTTATATGTGTATTTATATATTAGTTATATAGATAAGTATAGGTGGATTTGGTTATTTTAATTCTAAAAGGCATATAGATTAAACCAAAGAGTTATATATATGGTTTGTATTCACTACCTATTGTTTAACTGTTAGTTATAAAATGAAAGCCGTATTATATTTAGTGTTACAGTATAATATATATAAAACCATTTTGATAGTGTGTGCATAAGCTATATACTAGTTTTTATATTTATACCTGAGTCTAGTCTCTATATATTTTAGAGATTCTAGGTGTTAAATTTAACAATGATTTGGAAGTTACATTATATTAATATTTGACTTGAATTTAAATATTGAAATAAATAATAATACATTCTTCGTTTCATTTTTTTAGTTAATTTGATACGTTCTCATCAATTTCTATCTATTCAGCTATCCATCGCACTCGTGCCCATCTTGTTTCGCTTTGAAATTCGTGTTTGGGTTCACAATTCGCTTCCGTTCCCATCCATCTCTCTAGCCTCGAAAGGTGAGCAATCACTCACGATTAACGTTCTTTTATTTATTAAATTTGATTTCAATTGAAACGACAATTGAAATATGCTGTTGTTAGTTATTTACATCAATGTATATGCTATATGTTCACCTGTGACATCTGACACCATTATTTGTTATTTATCACTGATGATATATGCCTGTTACTGATTGTTATATTATTGTCATATCTACAATCACTCTGCAAGCTCCCTGTTAGTATAGAATTCACTATGGGTTGAAATGATACATACCCGAACGATCTGTAGAATAGGAGAAAATCTTTATGGGTTGAAATGATAGACCCAAGCGATTTTCATTTGAATTGTATTTGGGATTGCGGGTCGAAATGATATCTACCCGTATATATTTGAATTACGGATTGAAATGATAAATATCCGTATCACTTGACCATAGAATAGGAAATTATATACCGACATCGTTGGTCTATATGTAAATATTTTAAAAATGATTTCTATGGTTTTTGAAGGGAATATATATATGGTTTTATTTAATATTGGAAATATTTTAAGTTTTATATAAAGTAGATTTAATAACAAACTTTAAATCTAATAAAGTTGTTTTAATTAATATAATATGTCTAAGTATTATATCTTTGGATAGATTTTTCAAGGATTTGTATAAGTTAAGTAAGATAAAGTTGAATTAAGTAAAATTGTATCTAATTAATAATTCTACTTAATTAAATCGATTTGAACTATTGAATTTGAAGTTTAAAAATTTGATTTTATAACTTGATTTTTGATTTAAAGTAATTAAATGGATATTTCAAGTTTAAACAAATCAAAAGGAATATTTAGTTTAAAGGTAAATTTAGGCTATTTAAATAATACTGAATTTATTAAGTGGATATTTCAAGACTAAATAATAATGAGGTTAAATCGAGACCTATATGAAACTGTTAAATTGAACTTTGCAATGTTGAATATTAAAGCTTTGAAATCTACTGGAATCTAAATGGTTTATTGGTGAATCAGATCTGTATTCGAAATCAATAAAATTTGAATTTGTTATTAAGAAAACTGAATTGAATGGAAATTGATAAATTGAGATTTAATTTGATTTGAATGGGAAAGTCGAGTTGACTTTGAAGCGATTTGTGAAATTTGAGGAAATTGCAAATATTTTACTTTATAAATTATTTAATACAAATATACTATTTTGGAAAATAGTTATATTTGAAATGAAAATGATATCTTGGTTTTGAAGTATAAAGTAATTTGAAATGGCCATGGTGTTGTAGTGTATATTTCTACATTGTAGATAATTTCACGGATCCTTCAAGGATGGGTATCCCAAACATCCTCTAAGTTAATTGTATTTCAGCTGGTATTTAGCTTGAGTTGGATTTATTGATATAAGAAGGTTAATCCTGACTCGAGTGTTTTGTGTTTTGCTTTACGCTCGGGTCAGACTGAGTGATACAACATTTGGGACTCACCTTTGGAGTTTAGAGCTTCGCTTGGAGATCCAACAATCGATTCAGCTTTCAGCTTTTCCAGTTGATTTGTTCGGAGAGGTCATCTATTTGTATTGGAAACTTCACTATATCCGAGATATTCTGTGTAGTTTATTTCTAACTCTGATGTTTATATCGTAGCTTCATGAACTACTATTTATCTATTCCGCTGCATTTTATTTTATTACTCTATGTCTGTGATTCTATGATTTATTTATTTACTGTGTATGATGAGTTTGCCAAATTTTTAAATTAACAATCTGATATTTTGAGCAATTCAAGTCCGACATGTGCGGATGTGAATGGTCTAAAATATCGGGTCGTTACATAAACTATATATATATATATATAAAGCTTTCTGTAATATACGATATTGGTATCAACTATATATAGTTTTGTTGCTTTCCAAGTTTGCTTGTATATATGTTAGTTGATTTAAGATAGGTCTGCATGTTTGTTTATATTGTTCGCATGTACATTTTTCTTTACTGGCTTGATGGAATAGGTTCTGTTGTTCATTTATAAACTGGAGTGCGTATATGTTCTGTAAAAGTTAGTTGATTTAAATCTTAAAATATGTTAGTACAGTTCTTTATATTACTTTTGTGTCAAATAGCATATATATATTTACTTGTGTACACGTATGCTTTGTATATGGTTTAAAGTACAAGATACTGTAACCTACATATGTTATCTAGTTGTATAATATATTAGTATTATATATTAGTTGGTTGTATCTTGGATTCTGAGATATAAATGTATTAGTGTTATATAAAAAATATATATATGTAAGTCTTATTATATATAGTTATATTGTTTATAGTGAATATTGTTATATATATTCAATAGGTTTATAAGTTTATATACGTGTTTAATTAAAACAATGATTTTTAATTATATATATCTTATTTTAAATATATGTTTGATTTTGATGTATGTGTTGAAATGCATGTATATTAAATTTTATTGTATTAAAATTTAGAATATGATTTTTGATTATATATGTATTCTCGGTTTGTATCAAAGCTGATCCTGTTTAGTTCTCATCGATCTTCCATTTATCAGTTTGATCGTCGAACTCAAGTTCATCGTGCTTTGCTTTGAAATCTGTGCTTGGAATCGTAACTCATTCTATCGTCGAATCTCTCTCTAACCTCGAAAGGTGAGTTTATCACTCTCGACATACGTACTTTTATAATTGTGAAACAATGGCATGTGAATTGTAGAAAATTTAAATGCTATGTTAATATGTTCATATATGCCTGTGATATGATTATATAATGTTAAATTCTGTTTATATATTTGTTACATCATCTGATATGATATTATATGTTCTACTATTCATTTATTTACTGTTTCTCACACTGCAAGTTCCATATCACTATTTTTTGAAATGAACATACCCGAATGGACATTAGAATAAGGAAAAATAATTATGGGCTAAAATGATAGGCTCGAGTGATATTTATTGTATTTTTATTTATTTAATTTGACTTGGGATTGCGGGTTTGAAATGATAGAACCCGGATTTTTCTTTTTAAATTACTATTGAAATGATACATATCCGTATCACATGACCTTGGTTAGAAAATATTTGTAACGACCCGTAAATTTCAACGGTTTTAATAACGTAATTAGTTGAAATTTTGTGAAATTTTAAACGATAAAAATTTTGAAATATAAATTTGATATTTGGAATGCGTCTAGTTAAACATAGCAACTGGTAAATTTTCGTCCGAAAATATGAAAGTTTATTTCGCGCGTAAATTTACTTCAATTTAATCAGTTAAAAAGCAATGAAAATAAAATGTTTGAGAAACCTAAATATTTTTACATAGAAAATTTTTAAATCATCTTCTGAGCAAGACGTCATTTTTCGTTTTTCCAAATTTGGACTTCTACTACTCAGTTTATCTTAATTCTGGCAAAAATAGCAGCATTTTCGTACCAATATCGATTTTGACTGGATGATCATACCACTGATATCTGTACACCGTGTTGGTCATCTCGCCGTGCTGATCTATATGGTATATTTATTTCTGCATTTCGATGTCCGCTACGCGTCGAAATCCGCCAAACGGTACCTTTTGAAACTTTTTAACTTCTTATGTCCATTCATTGTCTACTGTGCAAATAATTAGCCATCGGTTATTAAACGTTTGATATTCTCTGTCCATTTACATCCCACCACTTCAATAAAATTTTGTTTCGGTTCACACATTTTTGGTCTGTTCGTTTCCTCTGAGATAAAGTAATATATATCATTTTGTTTGTGGAGCCTCATCTTTCCAGTTGTTTTATTCATCACCGAACCCTTCAATCTCTTCCCCTCCTTCTTCCCATAACCGACCATTTGCATGCCCACGTTCACAACTTCCTATGCCAGCCTCTCCTACCCACGCCAATCCCGCAAGCGACCACACATCAGCCCTCTCACTTCACCTCGTCCCTCCACCCTATTGCCGAATACAGCCTCCATCACTTGGAGCTCCTTCTTTCCCTCTTCTTCCTGTTGCCGTGAGCCACCTCTGCGAAACCCAAGACATGACCTCTACCTTATCTTCTCCTCTTCACGTGTATCTATATGTAGGTAATATGTTTGATGTATTAGCATTTATGTGGTTAGGTGTATATATAGTTTATATACTATTTTACCTAGGTTGCATAGAAGTAAGATGAATACCTGTTTTACTTAGCTTCAGATTTTATATATATATTTATGATATAAGCTATGACATATATACTTTGATTTTGCCTATGTAGGCTTTAATAAGCAGTTACTTTTATCATCCTGAAGCTTATATATAGGTGTATCTTTAAGTCTGCATATACTTATTTATATATATATATATATATATATATATGTTTATAGGTGTAGTTATATACGTGAGTTTATATCTAGAAGGATATATATAGTTATATGTAAACAAGTCGCATGTATTTTTGATCTGGGTGTAATATTTTATTAGTATATAGATGTATAGTCGTATAGCATAAAGGAAGTGCTTATGCTTGCTATTTATTTTACTGGAAAGAAATATATATAGTTAACTTGTAATATGTGAAGATACTGACTTATATATTATATTCAAAATGAACACTGGCATTTGAAATGAATACGTGTAAATATTTTATGTTAAAGAGTTGTATGAATTTTTATATATGTCAGTCCTATATATGTGGTTATAGGAAGTTGTATATACATATGAGTTAAGTTATATATATGTTACGTATAGAACTTTATTTTAATATATAAGTTTAAATCAAATATTGAATCTATATAGTTGTATATATATGGGTAAGTATTAAAATGCAATTGCTGTTTATTTATATGTGTGTATATATAGATTTTGAAAGTTAGGTGTTTATTTTAAATTATAAGTTGTATATGATTTTGTCTATAGTATATATAGTTATATAGATGTTGTTATGTTATCTCAGTAATTTGAGTTGCAAGTATAAGGATATAACGGGTATTATCTGTTACGTATATAAGTGTAATGTGCTAGCTATATATGTATACTTTAAAGTAAAACCTGCAATCTATCTGGTTATTTGATTTATATATGTTACGAGTTCTGTTCGTATATATATATAGTGTATTTTAATGTGGTTAAAATGTTAAGTTTATGGTGTTACAGTAAGTTTTTATATAGTATATATATGTAGGTGTGCATTGGTTTATAAAAGTAAGTATATATTCATTATTTTATTTTATACTATGCATATACGTTGTTTTATATGTGTTTTGTTATATTCAAAATAATATGTGTTTAATTTAATATTGATTCCGTGGAAAATAATAATAATAGTATTAAATATAGCATTGTTGTTCTATCAAAATTTATTCTGATTCGTTTCTCATTGATTCTTATCTATCAGCATTGTCCGCCGAACTCGAATCCATCTTGCTTTGCTTCAAAATTCGTGCTTGGATCCGTAACTCGTCTCATTTCGTTCATCTCTCTCTAGCCTCGAAAGGTGAGCAATCACTCACGGTTAATGTTCTTATATTTATTAAATTTGATTTCAATTGAAACGACAATTGAGATATGTTCCTGTTAGTTATTTATATTGCTATATCTATGCCATTATCTGTATCTGTTCACCTGTGACACCTGACATCATTATCTGTTATTTATATTGATATATATATATATATGCCATCATCTGTATCTGTTCACCTGTGACATCTGACACCCTTATTTGTTATTTATACTGATGATATATGCCAGTTACCGTTGTTATATTATTATCATATATGTTATCACTCTGTAAGTTCCCTGTTAGTATAGAATCACTATGGGTTGAAATGATACATACCCGAACGGACTTTAGAATAGGAGAAAATCGTTATGGGTTGAAATGATAAACCCAAGCGATTTTCAAATTAAATTGAATTTTGGATTTCGGGTTGAAAAGATATATACCCGAATATATTTTTAAATTGCGGATTGAAATGATAAATATCTGTATCACTTGACCATAGGATAGAAAATTATATACAGACACCGTTGGTCTATATGTAATTGTTTTTGAAAAACACTTCTACGGTTTTGAAAGAAATATATGGTTTTAAATAAATAATGATTTTAAAGATTTATTAAAGTTGATTTAATAAAGTTGATTTGAATCAATATGAAATATGTTCAAGTATTTATGTAAAATTTATATTTTTAAATATAGAATTTATAATGTTTCAGGTTGAAAGATAAATTTGAATTGATTTGGAATTCTTAATTATTTAGGAATTATACTTAAATAAGTTGATTTGAAATCTATTAAAATTGAAATTTTAAGATATGTTTTATAACTTCAATTAATTAAGAAGTGGCTTAAATGAATATTTCAAACTTATATAAATTTAAATGGGATATTTTGTCTATATAAATTTGTAAATTGAAGTTGTATTTTGATGTATTGAAATGATTAAAGAAATATTTCTGAAACTAAATGTAATGAAATTAAATTGGGACATAAATTGAATTATAGAATTTAGTTTTGAAATGTCGAATGTTTAAACTTTGAAATATATTGAAGTTGAAATGGTTTATTTATGGTTCAAATAGGATTTGAAATCGATAATTTGAAAAGGGTTTTATTGAGAAACTAAATTGAATTGAAATTGATGATTTGAGATTTAATTAAATTTTAGTTTTGAAATTCGAGTTGATTTGAATCGATTTGTGAAATTTGAGGAAGCTATTTTATATAAAGTATTTTTAAACCATATCTAAAACTATTTATATTTTACTTAATATAAACTATTTTAATAAATCATCTTCAATATAAATTATTTTATTATAAGCTATTTTAAGTTATAACTAATTTACATAAAATATTTCATCTTATAAACTATTTTACTATATATACTAATTTTTAATATCTAAACTGTTAAAGAGGAAAGTGTTATGGATTCCGAAATGTTATGATTTCAAGCTAGGATTTCAAAGTGTTATGAATTTCAAGTTTTGATTTCCAAAGTGTTATGATTTTAAAAGACTTATGATTTCGAAAGCGATATAACTTTGGAAAGTGATATGATTTTGGAAATGGATTTATTTGAAGTGAAAGTGATATCGTATTGATATGGTTTTGAAATGGCAATGATATGTCGGTTTTGAAATATAACTATTTTGAAATTTTATTAAATGACCATCGGTGTAATAATACGTAGTTATTAAAGAGACCGGGATCGGATATGGACATACTCTCTGTCGATACCGAAACCACTTTAATAACTAATATACGCGGAGTGTTGATCTAGAATGAAGTGGATGGTTTGGTGAACGCGTTGACTGAAGAAAGAGAACGATTTTGGATGACCCCTGACATGACTAAATCAAGAGCCGCGCCGGGCCATTGAGGATCGCCATCTCTAGCGGACACACTTCTTCGATACCTTATCTATTACTTATGTGATTCGATTTGGGTGCACCCCTCGATATATGGGAGTGTTGTTTCGCGGTGTTGAGGTAGTAGCTTCTATGCTCAATATCAGTCCGGATCAGGCAACTACTAGTATCCTAGTTGGTATCGCCTCATGTACCTTGTCATACTGTTTATCCTATTGCGACCACTACGTTTTGGTTTGTACCTTTAGTATATGGATTGCCCTCTGGTGACTTCCGGTTTTGGGGAAACTACGGTCTTGTATATGCTCTTGGGAATAAAATGTGTTAAGGGTGGAATGGGCCATGACTTAACGCTATTTTGATATCGTACTTTACTGATTAGACATTATCTACTTAGCGTACACTACTATATAGTAGATAGTTTAACGGATCCTTAGAGGATGGTTATCCCAAACATCCTTGGAGTTAGTTGTATTTCAGTTGTTATTTCACTTGAGTTGGATTTATTGATATAAGAATGTTAATCCTGACTCGAGTGTTTTGTTTTTCTTTACGCTCGGGTCAGACTGAGTGTACCAGTATTCGAGACTCACCTTTGGAGTTGGAGCTTCGCTTGGAGATCCAGCTATCTATCCAGCTTTCAGTTATTCAGTTGATTCTAGTGATGTATTCAGGTCTTGTATTTGACTATTGTATTGAGATATCTATGTATTCGAGACCTCTGTTGTATCTTGTTTAACTCTGTTATATATATAGTAGCTTCATGAACTACTATTCTTTTGTTTCCGCTGCATTATTGTTATATTACTCTGTGTCTGTGATCTGTGATTATTTTATTTACTGTATATGCTGAGTTTTGCCAATTTAAATTAACAATCTATTGTTTTGAATTATTCAAGTCCGACATGTGTGGATTTATTGTCAATTTGAATGGTCCAAAATAGTGGGTCGTTACAATATTATACAGGCCTATGGTTATATTTTTAAATAATATTTTCCTAAAAATTATTGAATATTTTGAATGTTTTAAATATATGAAATTTGAGCTAAAAGATTTGATTTAAATGACTTAAATATAAGAAGATGTTGGTTTTCTATAAGTTAAGATTTTATAAGTCAATAAGTGGCTTTAATGGAAATTTTAAAGATGTGTTGGTTTTAAATAGAATTTAAAGACATTTATTGATGTTAAATAACTTAATAATTGAATTTGACTTAATATGGAAGTTTTAAATCTATCCTAGTAATTGTTATGAATTTTATCTTATGAAACAGACATGTTTTGTGTAATAAATAATGTAATTTGAATTGATAAAATGGAATACAGTTTTTAATTGGACATTTTGTAATAAAATGTATTTAACTAGAAAATCATAATTAATTGATGTCTAAATGAATAGAGCTAAAAGAAAAAGATTTGATTGTTATATTAACTATGATAAAATATTCTTTTGTGAAATGTTATATTTTGTAAAATAAATAGTTATGATTTTTTTAAATGGAAAAATGTAACTTTAATTATGACTTAACTTGGAAATTGGAAATTTGGTTTTAAATGAAAACTTTTAAGTTAAGTAAATAAAAAGGAAATTAAAATTTTACTTGGGAAATGGGTATTTTAAAATAAAGTATTAAGTTAATTGTTCAAGTAAAAGTTGAGAAAATAGTTTACTTTTGACTTAATGAATGAATTATTGTTTAAATTGGATATTTACTTATTAAGTGTTTATTTTATTGAATCATAAGTTAAGATATCCGAATGAATATTTTTGAAGTGAAAAATATGATTTTTATAAGTTAAAATGGCCAAATTTTAAGTTTTATTGTTTCTGAAATTTTTTATAATAAAGCTGGAATTAATATTGGTAGCACATTAGAAATGCTGTGGTCTTAAGACAGCATTTGTTAAATGCTGTCAGTTCTGGAAATAGACTGTTCTGAAATAACAAAGAGCTACTGCAGCACTTTGTTGGTGCTGTTGTTGCTGAAACTAAACTATAATTTGGAATAACCAAAGAGCTACTGCAACACTTTGTAAGTGATGTTGCTGCTGAAAGTAAACTGTTTTGAAATAATAACTAAATATCTACTGTAGCACTTGGTAAGTGCTGCTGTTTCTTAAACAGAACTGTGTTGAAATTCTAATACCTACTGTAGCACTTTATAAGTGCTGTTGTTTCTGAATTTGACAATGCTTTGAAATATTACTAATATCTACTGTACCATTTTATAAGTGCTGTTGTTAGCTGAAAATAAAATGTTTCGGAAATTTTTATAATTGAATGAATGAACTTAGAAATGTTACAACTTTGAAATGAATATTATTGACATTGAATTTAAACAGATTAAATAAATATTTTGTAAAGGTGTTATGATTTTCTAAATATTATGATTCTCAAAGGATAACATTTCTAAATTGTTATGACTTCAAAGTATTATGGTTTCAAAGTGTTTGAGTTCAGAGTTGTTATAACTTTGAAAGTACCATGGTTTTGGAAATGAAATTATTTGAAATTGAAATTAATTAAGAATGGTCTTTAAATATATTAATTTGAAACTTATTGGAATTGAAGATTTAAGAATGTGACTTGATAAAGTGGTTTGGTTTAAGATGATTTAAAGGAATATTTCAAGTTTAATAAATTTAAGGAAGTATTCAGTGATTTGGAAATTTGGGTTTTATCTAAATGATATATTGATTTGGTTTTTGAATTTAAATGATATATTATTGCTTTGGGATTTGAAATGGAAATGATATATTGATTTGGCTTTGAAATGAAATAATATAGTATTTAGTTTTGAAATGGATATGATATTTTGGGTTTTAAAGTAAATGATTTTGAATAAATTTCCATGGGTTATAATCACGATTGGTTGGCAAAGAGACCGGGATCGGATATGTGCATACTCTCTGTCGATACCGAAAACCACTTTGACAACCGTGTACGCGGTGGAGATTCCAGAATGAAGTAGGATGGTGGCGACGATTCCTATTGAGGTATATACGTGGAGCCGACTCCCGTGAGTTGGCATAAGGTGGCTAAAACAGGAACAATTGACGGGCCAATGAGGTAGCACCTTTGATCGGACACATTTCTGCGATACCATTTTATTACTTTGTGATTGATTTGGTGGCCACCCTTCGATTTTGATTGGGAGTGTGTTCCGAGGTGGGTGGTAGTGGCTGCTATGCGTTACCACCAGTCCGGATGGGTAATTAGTATATCTACCCTGGCATTGCCTTGTTGTGCCGTGTCACCTACCATATCGAGCTTTACTACGAGTTGGGTTTTGTACCGTAGCCTGTGGAGTATTGAGGGTAGCTCCCAATCTGGTGGTACGCTGATACTGATAGACTACTGGGACTATTATGTGTTAAGGGCTATATGGGTAACCCCTTAACGCTATTCAAAAGTAAGATTATTTTAATATAGAAATTATTATATTAGCGAAATATTACTACATAGTAGATAGTTTAACGGATCCTTAAAGGATGGGCGGTCCCAAGCATCCTTTAAGTTACTTGTGCATCTTTATTACAGTTCACTTGAGTTGGTTTACATTGTACAAGTATGTATGTCCTGACTCGAGTGTTTTGTGTTTTGCTTTACGCTCGGGTCAGACTGAGTGATACAGCATTCAAGACTCACCTTTGGAGTTGGAGCTTTCTTGGAGATCCAGCTATCTATTTCGCTTTCAGTCATTCAGTTGATTCCAGTGATGTATTCTGATCTATACTTGATTTTCATATTGAGACTTCTGTTGTATCTTTTACTTCTATTGTATCTTGTTAACTCTGATGTATACATACATAGTAGCTTCATGAACTACTATTTCTTTGCTTCCGTTGCATTGTTATATTACTCTGTGTCCGTGATCTGTGATTTATTTTTCTGTATATTCCGAGTTTTGCAAAATTTTATTTATAGTCTATTGTTTTGAATTATTCAAGTCCGGCATGTGTGGATTTATTGTCGATTTGAATGGTCCAAAATAGTGGGTCGTTACATTTACCGAGGTCGAATAGGAGAAAAGAAAGCATTTGGGTCGTGGTAGATAGACTGGCCAAGAGTGCACGTTTTATTCCTGTTATGCCGACATGGACGACACCCACTATGGAAAAGTTGTTTATGAAAAATATTGTAAGAATACATGAGATTCCTAGTAGTATAGTCAGTGAGAGAGATTCTTTGTTCACTAGTGAATTCTGGAAGAGTCTACAGGAAGTGTTAGGTGCCAACCTAAAAATGAGTACAGTTACCATCCACAAAAGGATAGGCAAATGAAAAGAGTTAACAAAGTTCTTGAATATTTGTTAAGGGCTTGTGTACTAGACTTTGGAGGGTCATGGGAAGGCCACTTGCACTTAGTTGAGTTTTCCTATAATAATAGTTATCAAATTAGTATAAGAATGACGCCTTTCGAAGCTCTTTACGAAAGGCTATGCAAATCGCGAGCATGTTGGCTAGGGACCGGAGATAGATTGATTCTTGGCCTAGATATGGTGGAAGAAGCTACAAAAAAGATTGAGTTGATCCGAGCAAGGATGAAGGAAGGTCGCTCTAACCAGAAAAGTTACGTAGATAAGAGGCGTAAGGATTTAGAGTTCTGTGTTAGAGACCATGTTTTTGCTAAAGTTTCACCGATGAAAGGTGTGATATGGTTTGGAAAATCAAGAAAATTGACACCGAGATATTTTAGTCCATTTTCTATCAAAGAAAGGATCAGTAGACATGCATACCGGATAGATGTACCAAATAATTTGTGTAATAACCCAACTCTCTACCCATATTATCCAAGAGTACTACAGAGTAATACTATTAGAAAATACGAAGAATGAGGCTATATAGGGTACACACGTGAATATTCCCATTGTAACGACCCGTAAAATTTTGTTGGTTTTGATAACGTAAATAACTGAATTTTTGTAAAATTTTGAATAATAATATTTGGGAATAAAAATTTGATATTTGGAATACGTCTACTTAAACATAACAAATGGTAAATTTTCATCAGATAGTATGGAAGTTTATTTTCTTGTGTAATTTTATTTAATTTAAATCAGTTAATATTTGATGATGATAAAATATTTTTCAAACCTGAATATTTTTATATAATAAATTTGTATATCATCTTTTGAGTGAGACATCATATTTTGTTTGTCCAAATTTGAACTGCTATTGCCCCGTTTACCTTATTTTCGGCAAATTAGCAGCATTTTCGATACCAAATATCGACTTTTGATAGGAGGGTCCTATCACCAATATCTGTGTACCATTTTATCCGTCTCGTCGTGCTGATCGCCGCAGTATATTTATTTCTCTAAATTGAGGCCCGGTACGTAACGGTGATGAGGAAACAGCTCGTCGTAACGGTACCGAAATTTTGAATTTATATTGTTCCTGTGTGTTTCAAATCTGAAACGTGCTGTCCAAACAAGCAATAAATTGTATTAAATATCCAACGTATCACCACTCTACCGTTGGAATTTCACTGTTCCTTCTTTATTTATGTTGGTTCGTTCTGTTGTTTGCCTCTCCCTATTTACTCTTATGTTTTGAAAGAAAAAATATAAAAACCGTTGCTCTTCAATTGCTTCATTCTTCTCTCCTCCCTCATAACCTTTTCACGCGATCACCACCCAAAGCATGAAATCATAGTCTCGACCTTCCACCCTCCAAGCACCGTCAACCTAGCAGCCTTGTCCTTCGACCCTGACCTACTCTCCTGGCCGAAGTTATGCCACCACAACAGCCGATCTCCAACGTCATCTCGCGTGCGCCATGTCCACCCACTCACCGTTCGCTCCCCGCCACAGCCCGACTCAGATCTGCCTCCACCAAATACCCTCTGACCATTCATTCTATCGGCCGCCTCCTCTATTTCTCCGACATCCACCCAACGTTGACTTCGCTTCAACCCTCAGCCGTGCTCCTCTCATGCTTTCTATTCTGCGGCACCGGCTTTTCTATGTAAGTTATTTTATATAGTATAATAATATCTTTAGCTATATACGTATATATATTGATACGTGGGAATTTTTGAAGGTATATACATATTTTGTATGTTGTGATTGCTGTATATATATATATATATATGTTTTCTATAAGTCTATTTTTCATATATATATTACAGCTTATATAGTAAAGGTTCATTTTATATATAAGTGGGTTTGCGTGACTCAAAAATTTGGTTTATATATATATTATATAGATTTATAGTTATACAGCTTATATAGTATATTATATTCTATAGTTTGTATGTATAATATGATAGTATATTTAACAGTTTAGTTATATATTAGTATTTATATATATTAGTTGGTTATGTTATGTAAAGATTTCTATTAGTTTATGATTGTATTGATTTTTATAGCATATGTATATATGAGCCTATGACCTGCTGAGTGTGTGTGTGTATATATATATATAAGTTTATTTTATCTGTTATAAGTCTATATATGCTCGTATGTATACAAGTCGCATAATATATATTGAGTTTAATGCTTGATTCCTTTTTATATAATTTACAGTATATATATTGATCTCAATACATATGTTATATATACAGGTTATATCACTATTTGTGAAATTATATATTTTTATAATATGTTATACTTACATTAATATTGATAGTTTGGAAAGTATATATTATTGTATCTTAAGGTATATGTTATAATATGGCAGAATGTATATATATATATATGTGTGTATATGTGGGTCAGTTTATATATTAGTTAAATCTATATATGTTTACAATAACCCTGTGCTTACAGTAAATTTGATGTGGTTAAAATATATATAGTTATGTTAGTACTGTGAAGAATATATGGAATATGGTATGTTAGTATTTTATATATATATATGATATGATATGTTGATATTTGCAATAAATAAAATATAAAAATTCATGTATCTTGCATTTTAAACAAGTATATATATATATATATTGATTTAAAAATATAATATGTATTTATGTTGATTTCAATGTATATATATGTTTAAATTTAAGATTAATTTACAATGTATATGTATTTTTAAATTGAATATTGGGTTTAAGAAAGTAATAATATAGTTTACATCTCGTATAAAATTTAATATCAAGCTAATTCGATTTGTTCCCATCGACTCCTATTATCATATTTGTTCATCGAATTCGTGCCAATCTAGCTTTGTTTTTGAATTCATGCCTAGATTCGTAACTCAGTTCATTGTCTATTTTCTCTAGCCTCGAAAGTTGTGAAATCACTCACGATTAATGTCCTTATATTTAATAAATATGATTTCAATTGAAACGACAATTGAAATATACCGCTAAATTGAACTGTTAATTTTTTAATTGTTATATATGATATGTTATTATCTGTAATTGTTCACCTGTGGGATATGACACCATATTATGTTGCTTATATTATATGTGATTGTTACTGATATTATATGCCTGTTATTGATATATTAAACTTTTATCATATATGTTCTCACTCTACAAGTTCCCTGTTCCCTATGGGTTGAAATGATACATACCCGAATGATTTTGTAGGTAGGAGAAAATCGTTATGGGTTGAAATGATAAATACAAGCGATTTTCATTGAATTGAATTTGGGATTGGAGGTTGAAAGGCTATATACCCGTATATATTTAAATTGGGGATTGAAATAATATCCATATCACTTGACCCTAGGATAAAAAATTATATACAGGCACCGTTGGTTTATATATATATATATATTTAGAATATTTTCCAAGGTTTTGAAAAGAAATATATGTGGTTTTAATAAATATTGATTTTAAGATATTATATCTTTAATATAGATTTTATAATAATTTTAATAAATTAAGTTGGAAAGAGAAATAGAAATTTATTTGAATTTTTCATAAACAAAACCGATTTGAAACTTATTAAATGTGAGATTTTAAAGATATGATTTATAACTTGATTTTGATTTAAAGTTATTAAATGAATATTTCAAGTAAATAATTTGAAGGGAATATTTAGTTTATATAAATTGTAATTTAAGGTTTTGTTTAAATGATATTGGATTGACTAAGTGAATTTTTAAATATTAAATAATGGTAAAGTTGAATTTGAAATATAAATGAATTTAAGCTTTGAAATCTATTGAAATTAGAATGGTTTAAATTGTAGTTTAGATATGTATTTGAAATCGATCAAAATTTTAAATGGTTTTGAACTGAATTGAAATTGGTGAATTGAGATTAAATTAAATTGAATTTTGGAATTCAAGTTGATCTGAATCAATTTGTGAAATTTGAGGAAACAATTTTTGTTTTATATAAACTACTTTAATATATAAAAATATTTTACTTTCTGAATTATTTTTAATATAAACAGGGAATTAGGCTGAAGGAAAAACCTGAAAACAATTTTAGGTAGAGGGACACAAGTTTTAAAATTTAGTCTGAAGGACAAAAAATAATATATATTCATATAGCATCACACATCTATAATCTACATTCATATAGCATTATATATATATTTATTTCAAACTGGGCCTATTTTCTTTGCATCCAAACAGTTTTCAACATGCATAAACTGGTAGCAGGCTTTCCTAGTACACAACACAATTCTATAAGTGTCTACATACACAAACAAGCAGCTGTGTTTCCTATTTCAACACAACTAACCATGCTTCCTCTGCTAAAAACCACAGCAACCATGTAGAAAAAATAAAAAAAATATGATACCTATGTTCTATTCTCCAAACTACTATTGTACAACTGCGACAAAGAAATCGAATAAAAGCCCCCAACATAAAACATAAAATACAAGTCAAGCATTAATCTCATTATTGCACTGGTTTTCATGGTGGAAGTTCCTTCTGATCCAAAAAATACCGGAACAGCTCACACTTTTGAGTCTCTCCTCATTCAGTTTATCTTCATTGGTGAACTGCTCTGAGACTTGCGTGGAGATTGCTCTCTTCTTCCTTCGTTTTCGACATCGGGACATGGATCATCATCGCAAGTGCACGAAGGAATGGGTACGGATGGAAATGGAGTGCAGGAAAGAGGGCATACAACATCTGAAGAGACAGATGCCATATGGTTTCTTCTTATTTCCGATCTGCAGATAAGTGGGGAGCCCGAAAGACGGGGTTGAGAGATGCATGATGTGTATAGGTTTAGGGCAGGTTTTGCTTGAGATCTTTTGAGGATATGGTGGGTAGTTTGATGAAAGAGATGATTCCGCTTCGACAGAGAGGATGTAATGCTATATGAATATAGCATTATAGATGTGTAATGCTATATGAATATATCATTTTTCCGACCTACAGACTAAATTTTAAAACCTGTGTCCTTCAAAATAAAATTGTTATCAGGTTTTTCCTTCAGCCTAATTTCCTCTAATATAAAACTATTTTAATATACTAATTATTTTAATATAAACTATTTTTAATTTATAACTATTTTAATATACAACTATTTCATTATATAAACTATTTTATTACATATACTATTTTCTATATCTAAACTGTTTGAGTGGAAAGTATTATAATTTCAAAGTATTATGATTTCCAAGTGAGTAATGATATCGTATTGATATGGTTTTGAAATAGATATGATATTTTGGTTTTAAAATATAATTTGAAATGAAATGACCACGGTGTTATAATAACGTTTGGTTGTTAAACAGACCGGGATCGGATATTGTCATACTCTCTGCCAATACCGAAAACCACTTTAACAACTTTGTACGTGGTGGAGATTCCAGAATAAAGTAGGATGGTTTGGTGATGATTCTATATGGTATTTACGTAGCCCTCCCGTGAGTCAGCTTGATGGGGCTAAAACAAGAGCCATGCCGGGCCAAGTGTGGTCATTCCTCCGATCAGACACATTTCTTCGATACCATTATATTGCTTTTGTGATTTGATTAGGTGCACCCTTTGATTTGGGAGTGTGTCACGAGGTGGGAGGTAGTAGCTGCTATGCGTTACCACCAGTCCGGATCCGAAAACGGTATATCTACCCTGGCATTGCCTTGAGTGCTTTGTCGCATGCCCTATCGCGCCTTCTACGAGTTTGGTTTGTACCATACCTATGGAGTGCCCTATGATAGCCCTCCTATTTACGGAGGAATTACGGTACTGTATAGACTATGGGAATATATAAAATGTGTTAAGGGGGATATGGGTAACGCCTTAACGCTATTTTAGTACTTTTACTTTACTATAGACATATTATAATAGCATATATTACTACATAGTAGATAGTTCCACGGATCCTTAAAGGATGGAAATCCCAACTATCCTTTAAGTTATTTGTATTTCAGTTGATTTTTCACTTGAGTTGGATTTATTGATATAAGAATGTTAATCCTGACTCGAGTGTTTTGTGTTTTGCTTTACGCTCGGGTCAGACTGAGTGTCACAACATTTGAGACTCACCTTTGGAGTTGGAGCTTCGCTTGGGGATCCACTGTATCCATTCAGCTTTCAGCTATCCAGTGGTTTTGTTCAAATTTGTCATCTGTTTGTATTCGAGATTACATTGTATTTGAGATATTCAGTTGTATTTTATTTCAAACTCTGATGTTTATATAGTAGCTTCATGAACTACTATTTATCTATTCCGCTGCTTATTGTTATATTACTTTGTGTTTGTGATTCTGTAATTGATTTATTTACTGTATATGCTGAGTTTTGCCAAATTATAAATTAACAATCTGATATTTTGAGCAGTTCAAGTCCGACATATGTGGATGCGAAAGGTACGAAATACCGAGTCATTACAGTTGGTATCAGAGCTCTGGTTTTAGGCAAAACTCGGCATATATAGTAGATTTAATTACAGAATCGCCTTCGTTCGAGCTTGAATCTTTTCCTCTTTGGTTCGGGTGTCCTATGAATTTTTGGAACTTCCCTTTCATTCTGAAATCCATTCTTGTTCCTTCCTGTTCGTGTTCTTCTTGATTCTGGAGTATCCTATAACTCCACTTCCGTTGATCTGTATAATGAATTCGGTGGTCCCGCTAATCCTAGAATGATGTGTAAAGGGGTGAAACTCCTTTACAATAGGCATTGATTCACCGGAGATTTCTGTATCCTTGGTTTACAATGCTGCTATCTCTTGTTATGCCCGAATTCTATTATCTTGTGATCAGATGGCGATTTGCCTCAGAGATCTACATCGATCTTATTTTTGAAGTCTCGGTTGACATGGTGAAGGTCACCCGTGATTAACATTAGTATAGCCATCTTTTCTCTTTTCCTATTTAATCATCTTGTATTCGTTCCGAGCTTATCTTCATGATATAAATTCTTTTGATTAAGGTCCCTCTAATTTGAATCTCTGTCCTCGTTTTGTAATCCATCCTTGAATCAGCATGTGAGGGAGTGTATTTGTTATTAATATAAAATGTTTTATATTGTATTGTTTGAGTTGTTAAGTTTGAATTTTGGGTTTCGATCGATTCGTCTAGCTAACGCTATCGATAGGAATTCCAAAACACTTGAACAAAGCAAACTGACACAATATTGTTTTCAAAATTGAAATAATTTTGTGTATGATTATATTTTATATATATATATATATAAGTAGAATTTTCTGAAATTAAATAGTTAAATGAATTGGTTGTTAGAACCATAATAATTGATTTTCATTTATTGCTTTGTAAAACCAATGACTATTCCAACATAAATAAATGAAAGTACAAAACATGGTTTATAAATTGATTTGGAATTGAATGAATTTAAATTGAGAACTTGAGAATTCAATTTCCAATATTTTCAGAAATTTGGTTTTTAAAGTTTTGGAATATAGTATTTGAAAGTATTTTCAAATAGAAATTGTTTCAAAGAATATTAAAATAATTAAGTCTGTACTCTCTACGTTTGTCGCTGGAAAATAATTTCGGTGATGACTGCAACATCATCGACATTCATTTTCGAGTCTCGAAGTGGAAAGGCCCCTTTGTAGCTTTGCTACACTTTTGTTTGGAAAATGGATTTTGTTTAAAATTCCTTGTGTACAATTTGATTTATAAATTATATATGTATATAATTATTTCAAAATAATTTAATGTAAAACCGGAAATTTGAATCTTAAGTTCTATATTAAGAAATGGTTTCAATTATTGAACTAAAGTGAAATTTTTGAATAATTGGAATATCTAAAATGATAAATGGAATTAAACCAACTTGAAATAATGAATTGGTACAAACTTATTTGTATAACACTAAATTACATTCTAATATATATAACTTGCTTAAAATATTCAAAAAGTTAAAATGTTAGGGTATAATAAAGGGTTGTACAAGAAGAAAACTTAAGTAATAAATTGTTCAAACCAAAATCTGGTTTAATATAAATGTTGTAAATAAAAGGGAAATTTGTATAGTATTTAATTACACTCATAAATCTTAATATAACTTACCCAGAAAAGTATAAACATAATTAGAATGTAATTGGATAATATACACTATGATATAAGTAATAGGATATCAAAATGATATTTTGTTAAGGAAATTTACTGATAATAAATTGGATAATAAAAGGAGAATTTATTTGTTGAATAATATAAGTTATAAGGAATGTCTATACACGTAATATATGTTGCAAAATATATATTAAGTGGTACAAATTCAATAAATAAAGGAGAATGATAGTTAAGCAAATTAATATGGACCTAAGAATAGTGAACTTGAATTTTAGTGGAACCAACTTAGCTGAAGATGAATGGATAAAATAAATGAGTTAATTTAGAAAAGAATTTGTTTGAAAGAAATGTTGATAAAGTGAAAGAAAATCAATTTTTAATTTGAATGACTATTTATTAGTTGAATAAAATAGGTTAAACCAAATTGTTGAATATTAATTTATTTAGAATTGAAAGCTATATGGTTTTTTTGATTAGTTGAAGTGGAATGTTGAGGTGAAATTTACTATGGTTGATAAAATAAAATTTAATAAATGAGTAAAATAAAACAAAATTTGTTGTGAAAATTTTTGTAATAAATAAATTTGAAACAAATTAATTGAATAAAATATATGGAAATGAAACCAATCAAATATGAATACAATAAATTTGATTGATTAAATAAAACGAATTGGAATCAACTACTTGGATATCAACCAATTTTAAAATGAATGTAGTTTATATGGTTTTAAATTTATTTGTTGTATTTGGTATTTCAATATGTTTTTTTTCTTTCTGGTTGTTTCTATTCTCCTACCTCGTTCCTTTTCGGGGACGAAAAGTTTTGAGTGGGGGAGAGTGTAACGACCCGTAAAATTTTAATTGTTTTGATAACGTAAATAACTGAATTTTTGTGAAATTTTGAACAATAATATTTGGGAATAAAAATTTGATATTTGGAATACGTCTACTTATTAAACATAGCAAATGGTAAATTTTCATCAGATAGTATGGAAGTTCATTTTCTTGTGTAATTTTATTTAATTTAAATCAGTTAATATTTGATGATAATAAAATATTTTCCAAACCTGAATATTTTTATATAATAAATTTGTAAATCATCTTCAGAATGAGACGTCATATTTCGTTTCTCCAAATTTGAACTGTTATTGCCCCGTTTATCTTATTTTCGGCAAATTACCAGCATTTTCGATACTGAATATTGACTTTCATTAGGAGGGTCCTATCACCAATATCTGTGTACCATTCTGTCCGTCACGTCGTGCTGATCGCCGCAGTATATTTATTTTTGTAAATTGAGTCCCAGAACGTAACGGTGACGAGGAAACAGCTCGTCGTAACGGTACCGAAATTTTGAATTTATATTTTTCCTGTGCGTTTCAAATCTAAAACGTGCTTTCCAAACAAGCAATAAATTGTTTTAAATATTCAATGTATCACCACTCTACCGTTGGAATTTCACTGTTCCTTCTTTATTTATTTTGGTTCGTTCTGTTGTTTTCCTCTCCCTATTTACTCTTACGTTTTGGAAGAAAAAATATAAAAACTGTTGCTCTTCAATTGCTTCATTCTTCTCTCCTCCCATAACCTTTTCACGCGATAACCACCCAGAGCATGAAATCGTATTCTCGACCTTCTACCCTCCAAGCACCATCAACCTAGCAGCCTCGTCCTTCGACCTTGACCTCCTATCCCGGCCGAAGCTATGCCACCACAACAGCCGATCTCCAATGTCATCTCGCGTGCGCCCTGTCCACCCACTCACCGTTCGCTCCCCGCCACGACACGACTCAGATCCACCTCCACCAAATACCCTCTCATCATTCATTCCATTGGCCGCCTCCTCTATTTCTCCGGCCTCCACCCAGCGCCGACTTCGATTCAACCCTCATTCGTGCTCCTCTCATGCTTTCTATTCTACGGCACCTGCTTTTCTATATAAGTTATTTTATATAGTATAATAATATCTTTAGCTATATACGTATATATATATTGATACGTGGGAATTTTTGAAGGTATATTTATATTTTGTATGTTGTGGTTGCTGTATATATATATATGTTTTCTATAAGTCTATTTTTCATATATATATTACAACTTATATAGTAAAGGTTCATTTTATATATAAGTGGGTTTGTGTGATTCTTTATGTCGAAATGTTTCATTTATTTAAACTGTAAATTTGGTTTTTATATATATTATATAGATTTATAGTTATACAGCTTATATTATATTATATTATATAGTCTGTATGTATAATATGATAGTATATTTAACAGTTTAGTTATATATTAGTATTTATATATATTAGTTAGTTATGTTATGTAAAGATTTCTATTAGTTTACGACTGTATTAATTTTTATAGCGTATGTATATATGAGCCTGTGACCTGCTGAGTATATATATATATATATATAAATTTATTTTATCTATTATAAGTCTATATATGCTCGTATGTATATAAGTCGCATAATATATATTGAGTTTAGTGCTTGATTTTTTTAATATAATTTACAATATATATATTGATCTCAATACATATGTTATATATATAGGTTATATTAGTATTTGTGAAATTATATATTTTTATAATATGTTATACTTACATTAATATTAATAGTTTGGAAAGTATATATTATTGTATCTCAAGGTATATGTTATAATATGGCAGAATGTGTGTATATATATATATATTTGTATATGTGGGTCAATTTGTATATTAGTTAAATCTATATATGTTTACAATAACCCCGTGCTTACAGTAAATTTGATGTGGCTAAAATATATATAGTTATGTTAGTACTGTGAAGAATATATGTAATATGGTATGTTAGTATTTTAAATATATATATATGATATGATATGTTGATATTTGCAATAAATAAAATATAAAATAAGTATCTGGCATTTTAAACAAGTATATATATATATATTGATTTAAAAATATAACATGTATATATGTTGATTTCAATTTATATATATGTTTAAATTTAAGATTAATTTACAATGTATATGTATTTTTAAATTGAATATTGGGTTTAAGAAAATAATAATATAGTGTACATCTCGTCTAAATTTTATATCAAGCTAATTCGATTTGTTCCCATCAACTCCTGTTATCAGATCTATTCGTTGTATTCGTGCCAATCTAGCTTTGTTTTGGAATTCGTGCCTGGATTCGTAACTCGGTTCATTGTTTATTTTCTCTAGCCTCGAAAGGTGAGCAATCACTCACGATTAACGTTTTTATATTTATTAAATTTGATTTCAATTGAAACGACAATTGAAATATACTGCTAAATTAAACTGTTAATTTTTTAATTGTTATATACGATATGTTATTATCTGTAATTGTTCACCTGTAGGATATGACACCATATCCTGTTGATTATATTTTATGTGATTGTTATTGATATTATATGCATGTTGTTGATATATTAAAATTTTATCATATCTGTTCTCACTCTTCAAGTTCCCTGTTCCCTATGGGTTGAAATGATACATACCCCAATGATTTTGTAGAATAAGAGAAAATCTTTATGGGTTGAAATGATAAACCCAAGCGATTTTCATTGAATTGAATTTGGGATTGCGGGTTGATAGGATATATACCCATATATATTTAAATTGGGGATTGAAATGATAAATATCCATATCACTTGAACCTAGGATAGAAAATTATATACAGGCACCGTTGGTTTATATATATATATATATATTGAAAATAATTTCAAAGGTTTTGAAAAGAAATATATGTGGTTTTAATAAATATGGATTTTAAGATATTATATCTTTAATATAGATTTTATAATAATTTTAATAAATTAAGTTGGAAAGAGAAATAGAAATTAATTTGAAATTTATTTGAATTTTTCTTAAACAAAACCGATATGAAACTTATTAAATGTGAGATTTTAAAGATATGATTTATAACTTGATTTTGATTTAAAGTGATTAAATGAATATTTCAAGTAAATAAATTGAAGGGAATATTTAGTTTATATACATTGTAATTTAAGGTTTTGTTTAAATGATATTGGATTGACTAAGTGAATTTTTCAATATTAAATAATGGTAAAGTTGAATTTGAAATATAAATGAATTTAAGCTTTGAAATCTATTGAAATTGGAATGGTTTAAATTGTAGTTTAGATATGTATTTGAAATCGATCAAAATTTTAAATGGTTTTGAACTAAATTGAAATTGGTGAATTGAGATTAAATTGAATTGAATTTTGGAATTCAAGTCGATCTGAATCAATTTGAGGAAACTATTTTTATTTTATATAAAGTACTTTAATATATAAAAATATTTTACTTTCTGAATTATTTTTAATATAAAACTATTTTAATATACTAATTATTTTAATATAAACTATTTTTAATTTATAACTATTTTAATATACAACTATTTTATTATATAAACTATTTTATTACATATACTATTTTCTATATCTAAACTGTTTGAGTGGAAAGTATTATGATTTCAAAGTATTATGATTTCCAAGTGTTATGGTTTCCAAGTGTTATGGTTTCCAAGTGTTATGATTTCCAAGTGTTATGATTTCCTAAGTGTTATGGTTTCAAAAATGTTATAATTTCAGAAGTGTTATAATTTTGGAAAGTGTTATGATTTTGGAAATGAATATTATTTTAAGTGAATAATGATATCGTATTGATATGGTTTTGAAATAGATATGATATTTTGGTTTTGAAATATAATTTGAAATGAAATGACCACGGTGTTATATTAACGTTTGGTTGTTAAACAGACCGGGATCGGATATTGTCATACTCTCTGCATTACCGAAAACCACTTTAACAACTGTGTACGTGGTGTAGATTCCAGAATGAAGTACGATGGTTTGGTGACGATTCTATATGGAATTTACGTAGCCCTGACTCCCTTGAGTCAGCTTGATGCGGCTAAAATAGGAGCCATGCCGGGCCAAGTGAGGTCATTCCTCCGATCAGACACATTTCTTCGGTACCATTCTATTGCTTTTGTGATTTGATTGGGTGCACCCTTTGATTTGGGAGTGTGTCACGAGGTGGGACGTAGTAGCTACTATGCGTTACCACCATTCCGGATCCGCAAATGGTATATCTACCTTGGCATTGCCTCGAGTGCCTTGTCGCATGCTCTATTGCGCCTTCTACGAGTTTGGTTTGTACCATACCTGTGGAATGCCCTTTGATAGCCCTCCAGTTTACGGAGGAATTATGGTACTATATAGACTATGGGAATATATAAAATGTGTTAAGGGGGATATGGGTAACGCCTTAACGCTATTTTAATACTTTTACTTTACTATAGACATATTACAATAGCGTATATTACTACATAGTAGATAGTTCCACGGATCCTTAAAGGATGCAAATCCAAACTATCCTTTAAGTTATTTGTATATCAGTTGATATTTCACTTGAGTTCGATTTATTGATAAAAGAATGTTAATCCTGACTCGAGTGTTTTGTGTTTTGCTTTACGCTTAGGTTAGACTGAGTGCCACAGCATTTGAGACTCACCTTTGGAGTTGGAGCTTCCCTTGGAGATCCATCTGTAACTATTCAGCTTTCAGCTATCTATTGGTTTTGTTCAGACTTGTCATCTATTTGTATTCGAGATTACATTGTATTTGAGATATTATGTTGTATTTTATTTCAAACTCTGATGTTTATAGTAGCTTCATGAACTACTATTTATCTATTCCGCTGCTTATTGTTATATTACTTTGTGTCTGTGATTCTACGATTGATTTATTTACTGTATATGCTGAGTTTTTCCAAATTATAAATTAACAATCTGATATTTAGAGCAGTTCAAGTCCGACATGTGTGGATGCGAAAGGTTCGAAATACCGGGTCCTTACACCCATAGACTAACACTGGTATGTATTAAAACATCTAATACAGAACTCAGACATACATGCACATTATCGGTACAAAGCAATAAACACGTGTGCCTCCTGGATAGAGCAATACATAATATAGAGTGAATTATAGAGAACACAGAGTCAATCGCAGTGATAACATATAATACATATGCAATATTGTTATAAGAATACAGTAAAACTCAAATGTCAATTATATATATAAGTAGTGAATCAATGTCATACAAATATTAGATAACATTCCTAATATAAAACTCCTCAAGCCTGACTTAAACAAATGTTGGTCGTATTTACCCTGTACCTAAAATGCGTCGGACTGACCTGAGTATTATAAAATAACACATGGGTTAAACTATGTCTAATAAAGAATCATAAAGAAGCATAATCATGTACAAGAAATAAAAATATAATATCATAATCAAGGATACTCAAACCATCAACCAGCAAGTCAAGATAGATAAATGAGTATAGAGATATATATTTGAAATAACTATATAATACAATATATATTTATCAAGGCATTATGCCTCATAAATAATTCAAATTCATATGAAACAATCAACACTAATATCAAAAGCTATCATGACCAATATAGAAATACGTTGAAATGAAAATCGCTAAATCAATACAAATGAGTAAATCATACATATTTAGAAGTCGTCATTAAATCCGAAATAATCAGTACTGAGATATCCTCAAGTACAGCCAGGCAAGGATGAAGCAATATCCAAACAAATTTCTCAGTCTCACCTTATAAAGTGTCATCATAAAATCACCAAAATCAATAAGAAAGATCCTGGCCAGCTCATAATTGTAATGTCTCAGATTTTCGCGTTCGAAAATCGACATCCATACTTTACATCGTACTCGAATGCCATAGATTCGACCATTCAAATCCGAGTCGCCGGAGCTTATAACACAATTAAGTATAACAACACAGCGGAAGAAAGAAATAAATGATATCATATACAACTCCAATGAATACAATATCCAGTATGATATAAAACAATGATATCAATATGATACAACAATATTAGAGATAAATAAATGATACAGCGGAAATAACAGCGGAAAGAAAATAGATAACACCAGCAGCGGATAGAATGTCTCCAATAGAATGCTCCAAGATAAGCAACGTCAGTCCATGAACTCCAAGAACTGAACTAGCTCCAGATAATCTACTAAACCTGAATATCTGAGAAACCCAACTCTAGACTGCCCGTGTGGAAAATTGTGGGCACCTAGAGTTTAGGAAGGGAACAATAAACTCCGGATCAGTCATGGGACTAGTATGAGCAAACAAAAACAGTTTATCTTTAAACAAACGACAAAAGATGTTTAACATTGAAAGCCGCAATGCTTTTGGAAAATGAAACTACCATAAGACCTCCCGCCACACACACAATGCAATCGCAGAATTGGAGGAGATTTCTTCTTATGATAGTCAAACATGCTTACTACGCAAAAGAAAACTCTTTTGATATTATTACTAGTGCATAGTGTGAAAACATTTCGAAAATACAATATTAATCTTAGCCAGCATACAACCATTATTGTATGCCTACTATAGCTACGATGTTCAATAGCAGGTTACCGCCACATTCCATAGCAGGTAATACAACTAAAATCGTACAAGGTTCGTATTGTTTCTTTGGATTTCCGACAAATGATCAGGCTAAGGAACTTCCTTACCGAAATGGAAACGCCTCTGGAAAGACACCCCGAGAACCTAACCGGATCTCTGCAAACACAAGGCCGACGTTACCTCACGCTTTAACCAAGCTGTAACTAGGTAACTAACACAAGAGTCATGTCATCCCCCGATCGTTACCGACCTTTATCCCGGGATCCCGAAAATCAACAAAGCAACATCACACAGTAATAAATTACAGTGTCCATACGAGTTAAGTATCTGGGCTCCATACCATGATACCACCCTTTATCCAGAAGGAAATGACATACCCTAGGGGCGCTACCCCTACAAACCTTTGTCGCAACATTCCTATTTCGACCATTACCGGGTTGTGAGGCTCGTCGAAGTCTCGTCCACAAAGCTACGCTTTTTCACAAAGCCACGCTTTTCCACAAAGCCACGCTTTTCCACAAAGCCATGCTTTTTCACAAAGCCACGCTTTGATCAACAACACTTCGTATGCCACATTACCAAATTGGGAATGTATCACTATTAACCATCAACTACATAACCTCTGAGCTCGTACTTCTCAGAGAAGGGTGTTAAGCTAAGAGAATAAATTCTCCGCCACCAACAGAAATGTATTTGATAGAAACCAGCTTTACATCTCAAAGTGTAACGTCAGACACACATCCATACAAGTCTGTTCCGGGTTCGAACAGAACCGAAGGCACTTCCAAAGAAGCCCTTGCAAATCCGGATAATTTCTAATCACGTCCGGACTTCCCATCACTTAGGGTGCTAAAATCTCTATACCGGGGATCAGCCGATGCAAAGACAATCAATGGTAATCCTTTCGTTTTTGAAAGTATCCGGTCTTCACCACCGGTCTTCAAATGCTATCTGTAACAACCCGGCTTTTTCTCCATAGAAAGTCGGATCATTATGAAGAAAGAAAGGGGTGAGAAATAGAAACGAAAGAGAAGAAGAAGAACAACAATAGAATCTCAACAGCGGAACGAATAAATTATATTAATAACAAAAGTATTACATAATATACAACACTTATCAGAGTTACACAACATATACATCACATACTAGACAGTTATAAACATCTGTCTAGACATTACAACTCAAATACAATACACACACTATCACAGAGATCTACACAGCGGAATACTATATCTACGAACGCCGAAGCCTCCTGCTCCATTGCTCCTCCAGAATATTCGTCAAAGCTAAACCTGAATCCCTTGACTACTCGTAAAAATTTGAGTACCCAAGAGTTTATAAAAAATTATTTCTTCAGTTAATTATAGAAATCAATTAACTATTAATCACTTTCCTTTAATTAATTAAACCTTAATTAATTATCCTATTTAAAATTAATTACATTTAATAATTAATCTTAAATTAAACCACATTTATTAATCACCTTTGATTAATCTCATTTAGTAATTAACTTCCCTTAATTACTTTATTACATAATTTAATTACTTTGTAATTAATCAAGGGATTAATTAAATTAATTAAAAAGTAATTAAATTATGTAATAAAGTAATTAAGGGAAGTTAATTACTAAATGAGATTAATCAAAGGTGATTAATAAATGTGGTTTAATTTAAGATTAATTATTAAATGTAATTAATTTTAAATAGGATAATTAATTAAGGTTTAATTAATTAAAGGAAAGTGATTAATAGTTAATTGATTTCTATAATTAACTGAATACTGTAACGACCACGACTTTCTCTCCATAGAAAGTCGCATCGTTAATAAGAAAGAAAGGGGTGAGAAGTAGAAAAGAGAAGAAGAGAAAAGAAACAAACACAAATACTCACAGAATTTAAAACATTGTTTTTTTATGTATATTTAATTTCTACTGTTATTTCATATTCTAGAGTTGATTACTGGATTAAGAGATTTAAAACTATTTTTAGGATTTGTATAACATTGTTATGAACAAATTTTATTTATAAATCATGGCCTAAATTTATTTGTATGAGAAGATAAAGATTTTAAGAAAAATCTGGATCCTGTAAAAACAACAGAGTCCTATATATATGAATATATATACAGATAATCCTTAGCATAACACAATATATACATACATTTACATTCATATCACACATGCAAACTTCATTCACTACCTTTCTACAAAGGATCATTTCATTCATCAGATATAAACATAGATAAAACTGTTTTTAAAACTTAAATTTACTCACAGCATCAACATGAAAATAGATTTTAGGTGGGAAGTTTGCTTACCAGGTTATAAAACAGAGACAGGCTTTTAGGTTTATCTATTTATATCTACTGATATAATATATACATGCAATTCAAAACAAAGCATTCCTGTAAAAGCTTTATACTATATTTCTACAACATTTATCACAAGCATCTAAGTCTAGATTTAAAGCTGTTTTTAAATTCAAGGTTTACTCACGTGTCTCCAGAAATTGGCCAAAATGTCAATTCCGATCATCCCCGATCTGCTCTTAAACCACACGATTAAAAATTATAATTTTTGCATTAAAAATCATGATTAAGTAAGATAATCCCATTTATATACCTGAATCTATAAATGGTGAAGTTCGAATTTTTTTGCTTATTCAAGTTTCCACTGTTTTCTTTAAATTTCCAGCATCAATACAAGTTGTTTTCTTTTTAAACAAGTTTCTAAACTGATGTCTATGTTATAACAACCATTTTATTTCCATAACTTAAGACCCGGCTTTTTCTCCACAAAAAGTCGTATCATCAAGAAGAAAGAAAGGGATAGAAAAGAGATAAGATAGAGAAGAAAGAAAGAAACACATCAGAATCTAAACAGCGGAACGAATAAATTATATTAATCAAATAAGATATTACATTGTATCATATACATCAGAGATACACAGCTTATACAACACATACTAGACAGTTATAAACATCTGTCTAGTCATTACAACCCAAATACAACTCAACAAATGACTCATACAGACTAACACAGCGGAACACTATATCTACGAACGCTGAAGCCTCCTGCTCCATTGCTCCTCCAAAGATTCGTCAAAGCAAACCTGAATCCCTTGGCTACTCGTAAAAATTTGAGTACCCAAGAGTTTAATAAAACAGAAAATAAACACTTGGGTCAGACATGGGTCTGGTGTGAGTAAACGGTTTAAATTGCTTAACTTCAAAACCTTTTGAAAACAAAGGTATCACGTAAGACTCCCCACAAATAAACATGGGTAAGTTTTTACCTTACGCTAACCAAAACATTTGATAGGAAATCCAGTTATATTATAATAGGGTCTAGGGTTTTCAAGTAAAATACAGAAATAGCTGGAATGCTTACATCTCACGTTCCAACATAGTTGGGCACAACTAAATCGTACGGCACTTATTGGATTTTGGATTCCATACAATGGCAGAGCTACCGGGGTACCGCTCGTCACAGTACGTGGCCTAGATCAACGTACCGAGGATCACTCCCAATCCCCTACAACACAAGGCCGGAACATCCCTTACTGGATAATTCCCGCATAAGAAACCCCGTGGTTGCGGCCAAACAACCACCCACACAGCCGAAATAAAAAGGGACTCTAGACAGAGGAATCTTATACTACTTGGGCGCTACCCACTAACCTTGCTGCACCTCCCCTGTTTTAGCCATTCCCGGTTGATGAGGCTTGAGGCTACGATTACCTTTAATCAGAACACATCACTTAGAATGCTCATCGTCCACCTGACGATGTGCTGAAAGCATTCAATCCATACAAGTTCGTTCCGGGTTCGAACGAAACCGAAGGCATTATCTCGTTACACTCATTTTGGAATCACCCTCAGAGTTAACGACAATAACCCTTGCACTCTGAATCTTCATCTTCACTTGAGATTCACGACCTATCGTTAATTTGGATCGATGTGGTATTCGGGTCTCCAGACCTGGAATACCGGTATACGGAAACCCGATCCCGGTCTCATCGAAATCCAAAACGTATCTTTTAAGGCCAAGTTGTTTAAAGGTTTAAACATTTAAACTTATTCAGGATGATATAAACAGATAGATAAATCATATTATCACAATTGATAATTTATATCAACATTCATCTCACAAAGCAGCATATATCATATATATATCAGAGATATTCAAATCATCCAATATCAACCAATCACCCAATATCAAACATCCAGTATTAATCAATTATCTAAACAGAATTGATTAACTCTAATCAATTTAATTAACCTTTAATTAAATTAATTACTATCCTTTAATTACTTGGATTATCTTAATCCTGCTTATTATCATTAATTAATTACAAATTAATTAATTAAACATCTAAATGATCTTCCTTAATTAATCTCCTTTGATTAATTATACTTTAATTACATTCAAGTAATTATCCTTAACCATATACAGTAATTAACCTTTAATTACTATCATTTAATTACAATAATTAATGATCCTTTATTAATTAATTAACTATAATTAATTATATTAATCTTCAATTAATTACAATTAATTAATCATACTTAAATTAATTACTTTTATTAATCAAACTTGATTAATTAATAATCCTCTAATTACTTCATTAATTAATTACCTTCTAGTTAATTAAATAATTAATCTTTAATTAACTACATTCCTTAATTAACCTTAATTAATTATAAACAGTAATTAACCATCTTTTAATTACTTACCTTAATTAATTAATTCCTTAATTAATTATATTAATTATTCTTTAAACAATTTAATTAATCTTTAATTATAGATTAATTATCCTTTTAATTATTAATTAATTAATCTTAATTATCAATTAATATAATAACAAATTAATCAATCCTTAATTATCAGTTAATTAATCTTTAATTACCCTTAATTAATCAATTATTAATCCTTAATAAATTTCTTAATTAATTAACTACTAATTATTAATTAATTAGCTTTAATTATCCAAATAATAATTCTTAATTGCAAATTAATTAAACTCTAAATTATTAATTTGTAATCTTTAACCATTAACTAATTCTAAATCAATAATTAATTAAATTAATCACACTTTATTTACTTCATTTAATTATCAAAATCTTAATTGCTTTTAGGATAAATCATCATCTTTATTAACTACCTAATCACATTATTTAAAAACATTTATCCTTTAATTAACATTTAATTTTATTTATAAAAAAAAAAAAATTTAAAATATCTTAAAGCTTTTACTTAAGAAACTTAAGTTAATAAACCTACAATTTCTTAATTAAAGTTCTAAGAATATTTAAAATAAAAAAGAGATTATTTTGGAAAGGTTTAAAAACAAAACCATTTTTTAATTTCAAAAATTTACTTTATAAAAATCTTTAAAACATGCTTGGAAACTTGATCAATATCTTGCTTGAAATTTTGTCAATATTTCTTTGAAACATATATTTTTTTTTTAAACTTGATTAAAACAAAAGAAACCCGTGCCCATAGCAAAACTCCCCGAACAACTACTCGAGCCAACATGCCAGATTCCCGAGCCACTTCCCTTTTTCTTTATAAACTTTATTTTGTTTTAAAAATCTAAAACTGTTAACAGTAAAACCTCACGTACAACACGAAGCAAAACCAGAGCCAAAACATTTCTTACGCGAAACCAAACCCGAGATAACTACTCTTCTTCCCCACAACATAAACAACTGACACGACCAACTCCTCCGTGCACATGCACCCATCAACGCCAATACTCCGACCATCCACGACACCTTCAGCACATCGCCCATCGCCGCAGCAACCAACTCCAACCCTCAAAACACTCGCTCAATCCATCGATCAAAATCGAACAGTTCGACCCATTCCTGGAACCCAATGCTTCGTTGAAAATGCCACGCTCCGACATTGCAGACCACCGACGACCACGCCTTAGTGACCAGAGATGCCCCGACAACCCACGAACCCTTCTATAGTGGTCCGATCGCCTGAATCGCTTCGACGTTGACGAAAACGACCCATCTTCCTCATCGAACAAAACTAGGTTAAAAATACTAATCGACGTCGCTCAGCCATCACGACCACCTATAAATGCTCCGATCATTTTTCACATGATCTTCACCATCCAAACTTCCTCCAACCTCGACCCCGACGACCAACACCTCGTCGATCATCGGTATTCGATGAAACTTCCAAAAACGTTCAACTCGAGATAACTCGACATTCCCATATTTAAAAATCATGATTTTCAAATCAAAAATCACCATTTGCAAATTCAAATCAGATGTTATGATTAAAACGTGGAATTTAAAACATCAAGATTTGACTTGAATTTTATTTCTCTGTAAATTTCCAATTTTTGAAATAATTATTTGATATAAAATCTTGAAATCATTTTTAAAAATGAGGGTATAATCTTATAATCATTTTTCGTTCGGAAATCAAAACCCATAATCGATCATAGGAAGTACAATTGAAATTTTGTTTTGGGTTTTGTTCCTGTAATATAACAGAGACATATGCATATCTATATTCATACATACATACATAGGCTTTCATGTTTATATATAAAGTAGTTCAAATATATTCCAGTTTAAAATCATTCATGCAGAACTTATTCACAACATCACTTCACAGATTTATATGAAACATCAAAATATAAACACATAAGTAGGTTTCAAAAGGTGTTTACTCACCAGATTTGCAAACAGAGAACAGTTTTGAGTTTAAGAGAAGCATATATATACTGATTTAGTACAGGCATTTTATTTATACAAGTATGCATTCACAGATAAAATCATATGCAAACATAATATTATAAACATTCATCATAATATTTAAGTTTATTCTCAGATATTAAAACTGATTTAAAAATAAAGGTTTACTCACCAGACATGAGCAGAGAACAGAGAACAACTTTGAAAACTTGAATGGAAATGGAGCTGAAAACTTTGAATTGCCTTAAAACTTTGAAAACTGGATTTGCTTGATTTCTGGAATGCTTTGAAACTGGAAACATGTTGTAGAGATGACTTAACTTTGAAACTGAGATGTTCTTGTTTTTGATTACAGGCTGAAACTTGTTTGATTGCTCTACAGGTTTTGATCTTTATTTGAGTAATTTGGGAAAAATGTTTACAGGGTTTTGAAAACTGCTTACAGGTTGTTTTCTTGCTAGCTTTTAAAAATGTGAAGATAAGAAAAAGAGAAATGAAGGAAGAAGGTGTATGTTTATATAGTGTTAATTTAGGATTTATTAAAATTAAAGAAAATTAAAATAAATGTGACACTTGTCTCTTACCTTGTCTAATTACTTAACACATATTACTTAGGAGGATTTATAAGCTAACACCTATAACTTTACATGCATAATTAAATTAATATTCTTTTAAATGGATTTAAAGGCTTTTATTATTAAATTTTCCTAATTAATAAATACATATCCTAACTTATAAATGCTTTTCTTAATTTATAAAAATAAAACTTTTAAAAGAAAATAAAATAAAAACCAATTAGATTTTAACTAAATCATATATAGTATATTTAATCCATTTTAAACAATTACATTATAAATTGTAAAAAAATTATCCTATCTAAAATCAATTTAAAATACACATATATATTTTTAAACAACACATATTTAATTTGAAAATAAGTCTATTTAAAAATCTATTTCTACTTATATTTAAAAACAACTCAATATTAAATTGTTTGAAAACAACAACCTTTACCAATATTTAATAATTAATTTAAAAGATTATCTCATTTTAAATTCCCCGAAATCCCGGGATATCACATTCTTTCCCCCTTAAAATAATTTCGTCCTCGAAATTTAAAACAGAAGATAACCCAATGTTTTTATTTTATTTTAAAAATTTTCAAACAATTTTAGCATACATATCAGCCAACACAAACTAACAACCAATTTCATCCAAACAAACAATTCAATCAAACAACAATTACCCAGAAAGTCGGGTTGTTACACTATCCATATACGTCGTATCATTATTCGGAATGGGTTATATGACACAAAGGTCCTTCCCCGGCTAAACCGAATAACGAGCGCAATTTAAAAAATCATATGGATACTGGGGTCACAGTTAAATCACAACTTAAAGCTTAAAACTTTTCATTCGAATGGTTAAAACAAATTACCATTTCCAATCTTTAAACAAAAAGATTCATTTCAAAAACCTTCAATGGTTTAAACAATTTCCACACTTTTAATCTTTTAAACAAAAAGATTCAATTCACAAAGTTCACTCCGTTCATAAAGATCCATTCATGGATTTCAAAACAATTTCCATTTTAATTGAATAGGTTTACTCGTTAAATCTTTAAATCAAGATTTAACTTATAGCTTTCAAAACTAGTTTCCAAAGATTCATTCATAGCCTTTCAAAACAATTCTATTTCAAGTTGGATTAACTCATCCGGTCTTTGAATCAAAGACTCATTTCATAGCTTTCCAAAACATTTCAATTCCATTTCAAACTTGAAACCTTTCAACACGATTTGGAAGTTCATTCTTAAAATGAAACTATTATTATTTGAAAACAAATAGTTTCGTTCCAGAAAAATCCAGTTATATTTACAAGAGTTAAAACCCTTGAATTAAATTCAAATTCCCAAATCAATACCTTTAAAATGGTTTAACCCATATATAACTTGTACAGCATCTTTAATCCCTAGTTTCAAATCATAGAATTCAATTTCAAACTTAAATTCAAATTTAAATCAAATTATTTAAATTTTCAAAACTCGATTAAGTTATTCAAAATAACTTTTATTCTCAAAAACCCCTTTTTAAAAGCTTTTCACATTAAACCCCAATTTCCAATTTCAAAATCAATTGAAATTAAAATTTCAATTTCAAAAACATTAAATTTACATCATCTGTGACTTAACCGATTTCCACGTGAAATCCATATTTGTGTGTGTATGGTGTAGTCCAAGGGTTTCACACAATAGTGCAACATCATCAATCATCACAGATCAGAATATAGAAATATAGTTGATAAGCGGTATAAACTATAATGCTTATCTTTTATTCACAGATCACAGATCACAGATATATATATCACAAATAAGTAAATTACAGATCACATCATAAATCAGGGTATATCACAAAGCATCACATATCAGGGATATCAACAATTCAATCATTCAACGAAATCCAAACATCCTGTAATACCCCAAGATTTTGAGGAAAATTCTTTTAAATAAATGATTAAAATTCTGGGGGAAAATCAGAATTATTATATAGGTGGGATTTTCAGTGGTGCAAAGTTGTGTGCATGTGTGCACGTGCACACTAGTTATGGCACTAAGAGAAAATCCAGAATTCCTGAATAATAAAACAAGGGAGGAAAACATTTAGATAAAATGTTTTAAATAAAGAAAATATAGACCTAGACATGAGTATTAAAAATTCCTGAGGATGTATGTATATATGTATATCTATATATATGCCTATGTATGACTTGTCTGAAAATTAAGGCAGAAGAAAACATTGATTTATAATGAATAAGTGAAATTTTAAATAGGGGTAGAAATGCACATAAGTATGCACATGTTTTCTGCAAATAAATGGTTAAAATTAAATTAACACCCATAGTTGTATAAATGCATATATATATATATATATCCAGATATTATTTGAGCAGAAAATTAATAAAGGAATCACTAAAACAGTAAGAACCAAAGTGCAAGAAAGCAGATGTGCATAGGCAGAAAATAGAAAGTCACACCATTATCATGTTTGAGGTAAGTATAATAAAAATACTTAAAGTTATCACTTTCTGAAAAGAAAGGAAAATAGGCACAATTTAGTCTTGTTTCAAAATATTGGCCGGGACATTAAGGGTTAGGAGGGAGGGAATATGCAATGCCAAATGCATGATTCTGGTCTGGGCTAAAATAGGGATTTTGCATCACCCAAAACCCTAGACAGAACCCTTATTTAAACCAAGAGCCCAATCAGAAAACTGCTCTCTCACTAATTAATTAACCTAAGGAAGAAGAGGAAGATAAGGCTAAAGATTTGAAGGGTTTTCTGGTTTAAGTGTGTAAGCATTTAGGTGAGTATCCTCACTCATATACATGGCATTAAGACTTGGGATTAGGCAGCCAAGCTTTTATATGTTATATTTTGCATGTTTTGATTTACAAACTATGTTGGCTGCTGATGGTTTCATGAATGGTTGATGAGATATGATCTGCTATGCTGGATGTATAACTTTGTTGTTCCATTTTCATTTCTGTGTATTATACCAAAACCTTAAGGAACATATATCAGAGTATTTGTAACTAGTTTGAATAATGGCTTAAGACAAAGAATGAAAAGATAAAGAAAACTATGAGCTGCATATACATTGGTATGGTGCTGAGGCTTGAAATGATTGGTTAAGGGTGCAATGGAGTTTTTCCTCTATAAGTGTTGAGCCCTAAACTAAACAGAAATTTACAAGCCTAAAAACTATGTTTAAACAAGATTGAAAATCTGGCTAAATATAGTTGCTTGCAAAATCAAAATAAACTCAATAGAGCCATGCATTTATTCTCAGTTGCAAACATTCTGGTACATGCTTGAATAGGGTGTTTATATGCTAAATAATGTGAGGTGGAATGACTGGGGTGTTATACCTCTAGAAAGTAACCTTTAACTTGCTTGCAATATTATGTCTGCAAGGTAACTAGTATGCTTCATGAGTACAGGTGGTATGTACACCTAGCTATCATTGATAGAATGAACCTAAATACACTTAGTGATATAACTAAGGATTTTGTGCCAAGAAGGCTGCTGGAATGCTTGTCCTATTTGAAGTAGACAAGTTGGCACATGGCTTGTTTAAGTCCTGAGATCTTTGTGCCATAATGTTAATTAGTTCATGGCAATGTGTCCCTTTGATTCCTTATAGCAGATGAGGCCAGGAATTTATAAGAAAAAGAAAAGGCAACCTAGTAGTTCCAGATAAAAGTTGTTTTATTGCATATGTTTGCTCTTATGTATTGTACATGATAATACCTGTCAAGTATGCAAAGTATATTTATGCTGTATCCTTAGCTTAATATCATGGATATGTTAGAAATACTCACACCAGATCATGGATCTGACCCTTATTGCTCATGGCACATGGGGGTGTCTCATTTATAATGGGGCAGCCACTAATGCTTTTGCAGGTTGTGATGGAGCTAAGTAAGCAAGATTAAAATGATATGGGATAGAGGATGCTAAGATAATTAGAAGTAAAAGCTAGAATGTGTTAATTCATGCATGTATTCCCTGATTGATATGGCTATCTAAATGTATTAAGTAGGAAGAACTTGTAAGAGACATGTGCTATGTTGTTTCTGGTTATTTTTGATTTGATATGAACTAAGAATATTGATGTTGAACTGATTTGAAAACCTATTTGCTAAAGTTGTCTTGATTTAGAAGAAAAACCTGGATTTTATAAGCATAATCATTTCATGTTGATTTCAGTTAATCCTGAGTTCTTTTAAAAAGAATGTAGATATACAGAAAAATATATTGGGAATACCCAGAAAAGAATTAAACTGCTATATCTTCAACTTATGATATTGACATAAGTCCAAATGCAAGAAAAAGTGTTTATACCCTGAAGATGTATTTTTAAAAGAGAAGTATGATTAGGAAGAATGATATATATATATCTGATCACAAAATGTCTGATTCATACAAATATATATACATGCTTTTGGAAAGAAAAGGTATCAATGTTTTTGTATAATCTGGGTTGTAAAAATGCAAACAAAAAGAATGGCCAGAGTAACCACATGGTTAGGCCATAGGTCAGGCCTAATGTTTCACTTCAGATCAATGAAGCAAGGGAACATTTGAGCTCAGTTTTCTGGAAAATGATCAAAGACACTGACATGTACATGTATATCTGTGTACATGTAGATATTGGGCAAAATATAGATGTAAATTCTTAAAACAGTTGAAAGAATGGGTTTTAAAAATAGTTATGCAAGAAGAATTGTTTTGTATGTTAGGTTATAGTCAAAATTATATATATATGTACAATTATAGGTAGATATCAGATTTCAGCTATACAGAAGAAAAAAAAAAGAAAAACAAAAATTGTGTTTGAACCGACCAGCATAGTACTCGAACTAGTGACCTTGCATGAATAAGTTAGGCGCGTTTCCATTACGCCTAGATGTTGCTTGTGTTCACTTAGGATCCACTTTCTTTTAACCTGAGTTTGATAATATTCAGACTTTAAGACAATCATCTATATTATAAGCTTGCTTTCCACTGATTATTGCTTGGTTATTTCTTAATTATAATAACAGTCTAAGGTACATATTTCCAGTGGACACTATAGTCAAAAATCAGGATACATTAAGTTTTAATTTAAAAGGGAATTTATCACATTTCTGCAAATTTAAAAAGGATTTCTACTTATTATCATGCTCTGATTCAAGTAGAATATAACATAGATATCTTCATATATGTATGTTAAAAATGACTTAGAATTAAAACAATATTTCTATATTGTGAAAGATCCTGGATATATTTTTGTTTATTAAAGAAAGAAAATGACCCTGGGATATATATTTGTAATAGATGATATATCTATATATCATCTCTAAAAAAAAAAATCACCAATAAATAAGTGTGTAAATAGGAGGGTCATTTCATTTGGTATCAGAGCTATGTTTTAATTAACATAGCAAAATGTTTGTATGCTTATGTTTATACTAGGTTTGTTTGTATATTTGACTGCTTATAAGTATTCCCTGAATGTATGTATGTGTGTGCATGTGTCATACACAATGATTAAATAGGAAAGATACAATCAATTTAAAATTAAAGCTAAGTGTTATAAACTAATAAGATGAAATACATATACTTTTAGAAATATGGTAGGAAGAGGGTCTCATCATCAAGGAGGATCTAGCACACCACAAATGCTTGACATGCAGGAATTTGTGAGAGTTTTGAGAGATGGAATTGGGCACAGACCTGAGAACCCACATGAGGAGCTCTCCAAGTTAGTGAAGACTTATACCAACTTGGGAGGCAAGAGCTTTGAAGGAACTGAAAGTGTAATGGAGATTCAAGCATGGCTGAGGACATTAGAGAGGATCTTCACTGATATGCAACTAGATGACCAAAGGAAGAGGCAAGTGGCCTCAAGGCAATTAAAAGGTGCAGCTTTGAGTTGGTGGGAGGTGATCATAGCTGGTCGGAATGAAAATGATATTAATTGGAATCAGTTTAAGGAGATGTTAGAGGCAAGGTTTGTTCCAGCCTCAGCAAAAACCACTTTACTTGAGGAGTTCATCAAGCTTAGACAGGGGACTATGAATGTCACAGAATACACCCAGAAGTTTGAGGGATTGTCAACCTATGGGGCAATGTTAGTGGCTGATGAAGCATCCAAAAATGATAGATACATCAAGGGATTGAACCCAGGGCTTAGCAGGGCTATACTACCTTATGCTGACAGAACTTTTGATCAAGTGATAGATTTGGCTCTGAAGATTGAGCAGCATGACAAGGAAAGAGATAAGTTCAGGAACTTCAAAAACAATAGCAACAAGAAGAACAAAGGGAAGTACCATCCTTATGATAAGAAGAAAGGAGAGGCAGATGGTAAGAAGGCAGTAGATGCAAAACCCAATGAAGCCAAAAGAAAAATAGTTTGCAACCATTGTGGGAAAGAAGGCCATATTAAGCCAAGATGCCCAGAGCTTAAAGGGGGAGCTTTCAAATGCTATCTATGTGGGAAGGAAGGGCATATGAAAAGAAATTGCCCAGAATACAAGCAACAAGGGAAAGTGGCAAACCTGGAAGGTAGGGGCAAGGCCATAATTGAGGCTAATGCTGAAAACCATGGTCAAGTGGAAGGTACACTATTTATTTGTACCATACCTTTAGCTGTAATATATGATACCGGGGCAACCCACTCACTCATTTCCCATGAAATAGTTAAAAGGTTGAGAATGAACTGCAAATTGGCTGAAATACCTCTGTTAATACAAAGCCCTTTAGGAAGTTCTAGTGTATTAGATATGATTTGTGTGGATGTGAATTTGAACATAGGGGGAAACACATTTGTTTCCAATTTATATGTTCTAAATTTCCCAAATATAGGAGTTATATTAGGGGCAGATTGGCTAAGACAATTCAAAGCCATAATTGACCTAGATGCATCCACCATTTCACTACAAAATTCTAAAGGCCAAAGGGTTACAATTCTATGTGAACCTATCAAAGAAAACAGTCTAAATCATTTAATTGAATTAGAAAATAATTCCAAGGAAATAACTATTAATGAAATCCCCATAGTTAAAGAATACTTGGATGTATTTGGGGAAGTAAAAGGTGTCTCACACCATAGACCTGTTGAATTCCAGATTAACCTTATGCCTGGGGCTAGCCCAGTTATCAAAAAGCCTACAAGGATGGGGCCAAGTGAATTAAAAGAGCTAAAGAACCAGCTGGAAGAATTAGAAGCCAAGGGGTTTATAAGGCCAAGTAATTCATGTTGGGGTGCTCCTGTAGTATTTGTTAAAAAGCATGATGGTACTTTAAGAATGTGTATAGATTATAGAGAATTAAACAAAGTAACCATCAAAAACAAATACCCATTACCCAGGATAGATGATCTCTTTGATCAACTCAGTGGAGCTAAAGTGTTTTCTAGGCTAGACTTGGCATCTGGGTTTCATCAGATGAAGGTTGAGGAATCAAGTATTAAATATACAGCATTCAACACAAGATATGGTTTGTATGAGTTTCTGGTTATGCCATTTGGGCTAACAAATGCCCCTTCTTACTTTGTAGACCTAATGAATAGGATATTCAGAGATTACTTAGACAAGTTTGTTCTGATTTTTATAGATGATATTCTAATCTACTCTAAAACAATAGAGGAACATGAGAACCACTTACATTTGGTCTTATCTAGATTAAGAGAAAAAGATTTGAAAGCAAAGTTCTCTAAGTGTGTGTTCTGGCAAGAGGAAGTACACTTTCTTGGACATGTTGTCTCTGCTAGAGGAATTTCTGTAAACCCCAATAAGATAGTAGCAATCCAAGCATGGAAGAAGCCTAACAATGTTAGTGAAGTTAGGTCATTCATGGGGATGGCAGGATACTATAGGAGGTTCATACAAGGATTTTCTAAAATAGCAATGCCACTCACTAACCTGACTAGGAAGAACCAAAAGTTTATATGGACTGATAAGTGTGAACAAGCTTTCACCCAGATCAAGGAGGCTTTGGTAAAATCACCAGTGTTGAGGGTACCAGAAGGCAATGAGGGATTAGTTGTATATACAGATGCATGTGGGTCAGGGCTAGGGGCTGTGTTGATGCAGCAAGATCAGGTCATAGCCTATGCATCTAGACAACTAAAACCCCATGAAACTAGATATGCAACTCATGATCTTGAGTTGGCAGCAGTAGTTTATGCCTTAAAGCTCTGGAGGCATTATTTATTGGGTGCAAAGTTCATTTTATACACTGATCACAAGGCCTTAAAATATCTCTTTTCACAAAAAGATTTAAATATGAGACAACACAGATGGGTTGAATTTCTTGCTGCTTATGACTTAGATATACTTTATACACCAGGCAAGGCTAATAAAGTGGCAGATGCATTGAGTAGGCAGCATGCAAAAATGGCCATGTTAATGATGGAGGAGTTTAGAGATTTGACCATGCTCACTGATTTGGAAATAGATGAGAACAGTGGGATAAGTATGGAGATAATTGAGGAAGAGAAGAGTAAAGGAAGATTAAGTTTAATTACTTTACAATCAAATTTGGCCTTGAAGGTGGCAAAAATGCAAGAAGAAGATCAAGACTTAGCAGAAAAGAGGTCTCTCCTATTAAAGAAGGAGGAAGTGAAGGATTATCACATAGATGTAAAAGGATACTTAAGGTACAAGGGAAGGATATGTGTCCCAAACATCATAGAATTGAAAGAAGAAATCCTTAATGAGTACCATAGGAGCAAATATTCCATACATCCAGGCAGCACCAAGATGTATCAAAACTTAAAAAGGGACTATTGGTGGAAGGGAATGAAGTCTGATGTAGCCAGATATGTTGCTAAGTGCTTGGTTTGTCAACAAATAAAAGCTGAGACCCAAAGACCTTCAGGGTTGTTGCAGCCACTTAGCATACCACAGTGGAAGTGGGAAGACATATCTATGGATTTCATAGATGGTCTTCCTAGATCCAAGAGGGGAAATACAAGTATTTGGGTAATTGTAGATAGGCTGACTAAAGTAGCCCATTTCATACCAGTGAAAGCAGACAGAAATGCACCTAGGTTAGCCCAAACTTTTATGAGAGAAGTGGTAAAACTGCATGGTGTTCCTAAAACTATAGTGAGTGATAGGGATACAATCTTCACTTCAAGATTCTGGAAGAGCTTCCAAGAAGCTATGGGGAGTGAATTGTGCCTAAGCACTGCTTATCACCCCCAATCAGATGGGCAAACAGAAGTGGTAAACAAGATTTTAGAGGATTTGCTTAGAGCATGTGTGTTAGACTTTGGAGGAAATTGGGAGGACCACCTCCATTTGGCTGAGTTCACATACAATAATAGCCACCAAAGTACAATTGGAATGGCACCCTTTGAAGCCCTATATGGGAAACCATGTCTATCACCTATGTGTTGGGCTGAGGCAGGAGAGAAAGCTATCCTAGGGCCAGAATATGTCAAAGACATCACAGAGAAAATAGGACTGGTGAGAAAGAGGATGGCAGTAGCTCAAGATAGGCAAAAGAAGTATGCTGATGCAAAGAGGAAGTCAGTGGAATTCAAAGTAGGTGATTATGTCTTCATTAAGGTTTCACCAATGAAGAAAGTCTTGAGATTTGGCAAGCAGGGGAAACTCAGACCCAGATATGTTGGACCATACAAGATTTTGGAAAGGATAGGCTCACTAGCCTATAAGCTGGAGCTTCCAGAGAAGATGAGTGCAATGCACAATGTGTTTCATGTGTCACAACTAAGGAGATGGGTACATGACAAGGAGGAAATCTTAGAAAAGCCTACTGAAGTTCAGATTAATCCAGATCTAATCTATGAGAAAGAGCCAGTGGGAATTGTGGCAAGGGAAGAAAAGAAATTAAGAAACAAGACATTGAAGCTTGTAAAGATTCAATGGAGTATAGATCCTAGTGATTGTACTTGGGAGCTAGAGGATAAAATCAGGATGGATTACCCTAGGCTCTTTGCAAATTTGAAAGGTAAATTCTTAGATTACTAAGAAAGTTTGATATGTATGATAGGCAGTGACTATTTGAATTGCTCATGCATATTTGAATAATTTTCCTAAGAAAGTAGGAGTACTCAAAGAATATGTTGTGAATTGTGAGGGCACAATTCCTAAAAGAAGGGGTGATTGTAATACCCCAAGATTTTGAGGAAAATTCTTTTAAATAAATGATTAAAATTCTGGGGGAAAATCAGAATTATTATATAGGTGGGATTTTCAGTGGTGCAAAGTTGTGTGCATGTGTGCACGTGCACACTAGTTATGGCACTAAGAGAAAATCCAGAATTCCTGAATAATAAAACAAGGGAGGAAAACATTTAGATAAAATGTTTTAAATAAAGAAAATATAGACCTAGACATGAGTATTAAAAATTCCTGAGGATGTATGTATATATGTATATCTATATATATGCCTATGTATGACTTGTCTGAAAATTAAGGCAGAAGAAAACATTGATTTATAATGAATAAGTGAAATTTTAAATAGGGGTAGAAATGCACATAAGTATGCACATGTTTTCTGCAAATAAATGGTTAAAATTAAATTAACACCCATAGTTGTATAAATGCATATATATATATATCCAGATATTATTTGAGCAGAAAATTAATAAAGGAATCACTAAAACAGTAAGAACCAAAGTGCAAGAAAGCAGATGTGCATAGGCAGAAAATAGAAAGTCACACCATTATCATGTTTGAGGTAAGTATAATAAAAATACTTAAAGTTATCACTTTCTGAAAAGAAAGGAAAATAGGCACAATTTAGTCTTGTTTCAAAATATTGGCCGGGACATTAAGGGTTAGGAGGGAGGGAATATGCAATGCCAAATGCATGATTCTGGTCTGGGCTAAAATAGGGATTTTGCATCACCCAAAACCCTAGACAGAACCCTTATTTAAACCAAGAGCCCAATCAGAAAACTGCTCTCTCACTAATTAATTAACCTAAGGAAGAAGAGGAAGATAAGGCTAAAGATTTGAAGGGTTTTCTGGTTTAAGTGTGTAAGCATTTAGGTGAGTATCCTCACTCATATACATGGCATTAAGACCTGGGATTAGGCAGCCAAGCTTTTATATGTTATATTTTGCATGTTTTGATTTACAAACTATGTTGGCTGCTGATGGTTTCATGAATGGTTGATGAGATATGATCTGCTATGCTGGATGTATAACTTTGTTGTTCCATTTTCATTTCTGTGTATTATACCAAAACCTTAAGGAACATATATCAGAGTATTTGTAACTAGTTTGAATAATGGCTTAAGACAAAGAATGAAAAGATAAAGAAAACTATGAGCTGCATATACATTGGTATGGTGCTGAGGCTTGAAATGATTGGTTAAGGGTGCAATGGAGTTTTTCCTCTATAAGTGCTGAGCCCTAAACTAAACAGAAATTTACAAGCCTAAAAACTATGTTTAAACAAGATTGAAAATCTGGCTAAATATAGTTGCTTGCAAAATCAAAATAAACTCAATAGAGCCATGCATTTATTCTCAGTTGCAAACATTCTGGTACATGCTTGAATAGGGTGTTTATATGCTAAATAATGTGAGGTGGAATGACTGGGGTGTTATACCTCTAGAAAGTAACCTTTAACTTGCTTGCAATATTATGTCTGCAAGGTAACTAGTATGCTTCATGAGTACAGGTGGTATGTACACCTAGCTATCATTGATAGAATGAACCTAAATACACTTAGTGATATAACTAAGGATTTTGTGCCAAGAAGGCTGCTGGAATGCTTGTCCTATTTGAAGTAGACAAGTTGGCACATGGCTTGTTTAAGTCCTGAGATCTTTGTGCCATAATGTTAATTAGTTCATGGCAATGTGTCCCTTTGATTCCTTATAGCAGATGAGGCCAGGAATTTATAAGAAAAAGAAAAGGCAACCTAGTAGTTCCAGATAAAAGTTGTTTTATTGCATATGTTTGCTCTTATGTATTGTACATGATAATACCTGTCAAGTATGCAAAGTATATTTATGCTGTATCCTTAGCTTAATATCATGGATATGTTAGAAATACTCACACCAGATCATGGATCTGACCCTTATTGCTCATGGCACATGGGGGTGTCTCATTTATAATGGGGCAGCCACTAATGCTTTTGCAGGTTGTGATGGAGCTAAGTAAGCAAGATTAAAATGATATGGGATAGAGGATGCTAAGATAATTAGAAGTAAAAGCTAGAATGTGTTAATTCATGCATGTATTCCCTGATTGATATGGCTATCTAAATGTATTAAGTAGGAAGAACTTGTAAGAGACATGTGCTATGTTGTTTCTGGTTATTTTTGATTTGATATGAACTAAGAATATTGATGTTGAACTGATTTGAAAACCTATTTGCTAAAGTTGTCTTGATTTAGAAGAAAAACCTGGATTTTATAAGCATAATCATTTCATGTTGATTTCAGTTAATCCTGAGTTCTTTTAAAAAGAATGTAGATATACAGAAAAATATATTGGGAATACCCAGAAAAGAATTAAACTGCTATATCTTCAACTTATGATATTGACATAAGTCCAAATGCAAGAAAAAGTGTTTATACCCTGAAGATGTATTTTTAAAAGAGAAGTATGATTAGGAAGAATGATATATATATATCTGATCACAAAATGTCTGATTCATACAAATATATATACATGCTTTTGGAAAGAAAAGGTATCAATGTTTTTGTATAATCTGGGTTGTAAAAATGCAAACAAAAAGAATGGCCAGAGTAACCACATGGTTAGGCCATAGGTCAGGCCTAATGTTTCACTTCAGATCAATGAAGCAAGGGAACATTTGAGCTCAGTTTTCTGGAAAATGATCAAAGACACTGACATGTACATGTATATCTGTGTACATGTAGATATTGGGCAAAATATAGATGTAAATTCTTAAAACAGTTGAAAGAATGGGTTTTAAAAATAGTTATGCAAGAAGAATTGTTTTGTATGTTAGGTTATAGGCAAAATTATATATATATGTACAATTATAGGTAGATATCAGATTTCAGCTATACAGAAGAAAAAAAAAAGAAAAACAAAAATTGTGTTTGAACCGACCAGCATAGTACTCGAACTAGTGACCTTGCATGAATAAGTTAGGCGCGTTTCCATTACGCCTAGATGTTGCTTGTGTTCACTTAGGATCCACTTTCTTTTAACCTGAGTTTGATAATATTCAGACTTTAAGACAATCATCTATATTATAAGCTTGCTTTCCACTGATTATTGCTTGGTTATTTCTTAATTATAATAACAGTCTAAGGTACATATTTCCAGTGGACACTATAGTCAAAAATCAGGATACATTAAGTTTTAATTTAAAAGGGAATTTATCACATTTCTGCAAATTTAAAAAGGATTTCTACTTATTATCATGCTCTGATTCAAGTAGAATATAACATAGATATCTTCATATATGTATGTTAAAAATGACTTAGAATTAAAACAATATTTCTATATTGTGAAAGATCCTGGATATATTTTTGTTTATTAAAGAAAGAAAATGACCCTGGGATATATATTTGTAATAGATGATATATCTATATATCATCTCTAAAAAAAAAATCACCAATAAATAAGTGTGTAAATAGGAGGGTCATTTCACATCCATAAGTAGAATCAATTAATATCTGATTATAATTAATTTATACTAGATTAATTACTTATGAATAAACTACAAATCTTGGTTAACCATTTTAATTAATTAACCTTTAATAATAAATCAATTATCAATTAATTATCTTAACAAATTTACCTTCAATTAATCACATTAATTAATTAAACATTAATTAATTACCATTTAATTAATTATCCTTAATTAATTATTCTTAATCACTTGATTAAATCAATTTTAATCATTAATTAATTACTTTCATTCAGTAATTTTCTTTAAGACAAATCATTTCCTTTATTAATGACTTAATTTTCATTAGCACGTGTATTTAAAACATTACACTTAAAAATCTACTTTTACTCTAAGCTTGCATTAGTTTCAAACCTGGTTATCTTTAAAAAATTTTAAAAGCCTTGGTTGCTGAACAAACAACCCAAGCCCACTAACACTCGCTACCCTAAATACTTCGAGACAAACCCGAAACAACTCGAACCCAGCTTCGAGTTACCCCGCGTTCCTCTTCCCTGAGCATTTTCGAAAAATTCCTCAAGACGAACCCGAGATCAAATCTTCTTCCCAAAAATCAACCCGTATGTTTTTTTTTCTTAACTTCAAATTTTTTTTTCAAGTGTTAACCCGGTAAACCCAAAAACTACACGAGCTTGAACTCGAACCACAACTGCTTTTCCCCAAGTACGACTTCGAGTCGATCCCTCAAAATCACGAACACACGAGAACTTTGTCTTCCCCAAAGCCAAAACTACCCAGATACGAAATGCACGTGCACGTGCACAAGAGCTCTGATGTCTTCCGATCAATGTCGCCACCACCCACGAGTCACCCCTGACCTCGACGACGAACTCCACTACCCAGTTTAACAATTTCGTCATGAATTCGAATTTTGAGCAAATTGAACAAAACTGGAACCCAACCAGTTGCCCAAGATCGCCTCGTATCGCCACCTCCAGTTCATTATCGGCCACAAATTTTGGTCTGAAGCTTTGCCATCATGCGACGCTTCGAATCGCCCCACCGATGCGCATTCCGATCATCCCTAGGTGGCGCGGCACCGTAGTTTCTAACGTGAACAAAACTGGGTTCTTAATCCCTAGTTTGATCTCGTATTCAAAATTTATGCAATGGAAAAATAATTCGACAATTTTCTCGAAATCCATGATGTTCATACTTGCTTCAATTCAAGTTTCAAGATTTTAAATTGGATTGATAACCAGAAATCTGCAAAAATGCAATCTCTGTTTATATACAAACTGCTCTTTAAATACCCATCTAAAAATCTTCGTTTTTGTTTTAAAAATCTTATTTTCCAGTGAGGATTCAAGCTATGAATTTAAATTAGCATTTTACAACAATCAAATTTATCAAATATGAAATGTTTACCTGTAAAACCATTCTTTTTCAACTGTGTATCATTTTTCTTCTGAAAATTTATTTAAAATCATAGTTCATCCTTAAATACGTAAGTTTTATCTTGAGATCGAAGTCTAATAATGATCACATAATCAAAGATGGGGTTTTGAATAAGTGTGGTACTCTGAAAAACAAAGACAGAATTAGTTTCTAACTTGAACAGGCATTTACACAGACTGTCTTAAATATATATATATATATATATATATATATATATATATATATCCACACAGCATACAAGCAAATTTTAACAACTAGCCAACAATTTCATATCAGCCACAACATCAAAACATAGGGATAGATAGAAGAAAGTTTGCTCACAAACAAACTAAGTTCAGAGATAAGCAGGCAACAAAACAATATAATCAAACCATTTAGATTGTGGAGTTACTCACTGTTATGAAGAAGAAAGAACGGAGCTTTCACCATTTTGAAACTGTCTTGAATTTGCAGTTGAAACTTCCTAGTTTGATTCTCTGGTTGCATGGATTTGTTTGTTGTTTTCAATGGAATGCTGTTTGAGTTTTCAAGCTGTTGTTTACTTCCATTTTACTTAGTTGTTTATACACGAACAAAGACTAAAATAGATGTATATATAAAGAGAGATAGTGTTTACAGAGGGGAGGTGTTTACTGGTTATAAAGTTTTGTACAGGTGATATGTATTTTTTATACAAGGTGATATTATGTTTTGTACAATTTTATCAGTGATATTTTTCTCATTTTGGAGGCTGAGACAATCACTTGGTGGCTGCATTAAATTGGTTGTACAACTTACCTTATTTTATTTGCTTTAGATTCTTCTCAGTGTAATGGTGAACGAAATGGAGATGATATACGTATATATAAAAATATGCATGCTTTGCTTCATATGCTTGTTTAAGGTGATAAAATAATTAATTGTTTGTACACTTTCTTAGCAGGGATCTTCTTCTATTGTTGGCTGATAGATTTTGTTGCTTTGGGGCTAAAGATTTCTTGCATTAATTAGCTGTACCATATTACCTTATTTTATACATTGCATTTCGGCTGTACAAGTTGAAGAAAGTTGTGTGGCTTCATTAATTAGCTTGTACAATACTATATTTTCTTTCCTTCTTTTGTCTTGTTTTATAAGCTGCTTATCTTCTTTTTCTACTTGAATGTATTTGTGTTGTCTTCTTTTCTTGTTGCAAGTGCATATATATCAAGTCTTGTTGTCAATACATATATATTTGTTATTATCATTGTTAGTACATTTGTTCGTATTTTTATTTTACTTATATATTTATTTCTATTTTTATTTCTTTGCTTTATACTTTGTAATATAGATAATTTCTATTTTTTTATTAGTTGTTAAAGTTTAGAAAATGTATTTACTTGATATTTTCATATCTTATATACTTTCATTTTAAAACCATTTATTTACAATTTAAATTCAAATCAAATATATATCTATATATATATAATTTCAAATTTACTCACATATGCTCAAATACATACATATTCACATATATACAATATTTTTAAATTTAAATGATTTAACATATTTATTTTAATTCGGGGAAACTCGCATCATTTATCGATTAATTTCACAATTTTTAATTCAAAAATTAAATTAATCATCAATTTAAATTTATATAAAATTCGGGGTCGTTACAATAATACTCCCGCAATGTGTAAAATAATATATCTCGACCCACAGCCCTTGGAGAGGCGAAACTCTCGATTGAAAGGTCCTAGGAGATAAAAACAAAAATCAATAATAAGTAGGATGCCTGCTTGAGTAGGATACGGGGTTGATCATGCTCTGGACACGGTCTTAAGTATAATCTTATCCAAGCATAATATATGTTTATCTACTACCCATATACATGCACCCACAACGAAACTAGATGGGAGACTGACAGCACGTCTGCTTGCTCCTAGAGCCACACATGGTCCATATGATACGACTCCACAACCATCAATTATCATTACCTCTCCTCTTTCGGTATCGTGATAATGATCCACCATAGGCTCTACAACACGTAGCCTCTTCGGCTACGACAACAGACATTTGTTCCTATAGTAATTGACTGATAACCTATGCGACACGAGGGGTAACCAACTACCAATCTCGTGATGCACGTCAAATACTATAAAAAATAAAGGTGTCGCAGATCTGGAATGCGGCCCCACGATCAAGCCACCAGGTTGGATACTGGCCAATCTGGTTCACTTCCGAAACATAAAGGGAGTTGGACAAAGGTAGACATATAATATACACAAACTATGTGGCCAACAAGTAGCCTCCATCTATACTCACCACAGTGAGTCACACAAAACATACCCCATATTGAGTGTCATCCATGAGTAAAGAATTACTGAATAAATAACACAACGGTGTCCCACACCACCACATTTTACTAGTCCATGTATTCAGTGCTCATACATCACACTCGTTCCTCCAATATTCCATATAATGAGTCCCAAGAATAAAAGAAAAAGTTTTATTGAAAATCCCATTCCAGACGGTATCACTAATATGTTTATTCAGATTTCTCGTCTTATAGAATAAATATCAATAAATGAAACTTAAAAAATTTCATCACCATATCATATTAAAATACAAATCAAATTGACCTCAATGGTAAATCATTCATATAATTATTATTCAAATAAACAAGGAAGAATATAAATATTAAAATATTAAAATATATTATATAATTAAACATAAATATATACACCAATCATTACATAAAAATGAAATCCTCATAACTTATAATTTTATATAACAAAATTAATACATAAAAATGGATAATAAATATATGTACAAACAAGTTAATATTCGATAGAATATTTTTAGACTTGAATAATGTATTAAAATATCATATATTACTCTTTGACTGTTATAAGATAGTAATTAAGGAATATTACATAATTTCATTCAAAAATTAATTTTGTTGGACAAGGAAAATTTAAATTATTTAATATTCACATTTTATAAAAATATATATAAGAGCACAATGGATTGATTTACCGTATAGTTTGGTATGAAACCATAACATTTTTCATAGAAAGTGTGTACATGATTCAGAGAATATTGTTGCACTGACTGAATTTGAAGATTTAGTAGTAGAAACAGTTATAACTTTTATCAAACAACACACGTGTTGTAGCAAGAGATGGGAAGAAATTACGAAACAAGATAGTCAAGTTAGTGAAAATCCAGTCAAGTAACAATGAGAAAGACCATACTTACGAAACATAAGACAGGATTAGAGAGACTTATCCTGAGTTATTTTGATGGTATGTTCTATATATGTCATACAGACTTTGTGCTTGCATGATATGCTAGTATTGTTGCTATCTGTTTGTCATACATGTTTGCATGGTTATTATGCTTGTTGTTTTCCCTATCGTAATTTCAAGGATGAAATTCTTTAAGTGGGAGCCTGTAACACCCTTAATTTTTGTTTAAAATTATTTAGAGAATTTAATTAGATAAATTAAATAGAATAATGTGAGGTGATAAAAAGAATGAGAATTGTTAACCAATTTAGGGTTATGCCTTAATTAGTCAATTAATAAGATTATTTTAAACATTGAATAGAAAGGGGTTAATGAGAGGGGCATAATTTCTTATTTCATTCCCTGAACCCTTCCTCTCTCATTCATTCTCATTTCACTTTCTAAAATAAAAATAAAACTAAAGAGGAGGTCAGCCATTACCCAGAGGATAAGAGGAAGATCTAAGGAATTCAAAAGAAAAAGCTTGGTGGAATTAATCTACATTAAATCTTAATCTCTCTTATCTAATCTAAGGTGAATAATAGTTAACTATCTCATCTATTTATGTCTTGTTTTCGGATCTAAGAAATATTTCCGAATTGATAGTGATATTATCCTATGTTTGAATTGATAATATCATTGTTAAATTGAATGATGATTTGTCGGAATTTTATCGAATTATTCTAATAGGTTTTAAAGACAAAACTAAGTTTTTGATCTCCTATTGATTTGAAATTTGAATATATTATGTAAAACATCGTTTCTAAGATGGGATTTTAATTTTGAAAATTTTCAAGTTCATATGAATATTTTATAAACTTCCTAAAATGAAAAATGTGTATATTTTCGGGTTTTTAATTATTAAATATAATTAAAATTAATATTTTAATCCCGAAGCTTTTGTATTTGGAAGGACATTCATATTTTTGGAGATTTTTCCCAAATTGTTGTTTTTATTAATTTATTATTCTAGAAAAGTTGATAATTAATATGAATTGGTAAATATTAATTTCTAGGTTTTACAATGTAATTGGGAAGGTAGAATGTTATCTACCCGAATTTCTGCAAAGAAAATGAAAATTTGACATAGGGCAAGAGTTAGTGGAAAGTTTTAACTTTAAAAGGAAACAAATCATTTTTTAAGTTATTTGTAGAAATGCCATCAACATTATAAGTCTCGATACCCTTATATTCATAGAAGTTCGATAACCATAAGGGCTGATACATGTGAGAGCTATTTGATAGCTATATGATTTATCCACTTTCTTAAGGACTCGACACCCAAGGAATTGTAAAGGTTCGGTACCTAAAGTAAATGGTCAATATTTAATGTATTATAAAGGTTCGAGATCCAATGTTTTATAAAGTTCGATACTTAATGTTTTGTAAGGGTACGATACCCAAATGTTTTGTAGGTGTTCTATACCCAATGTTTTATTGAGGTTTGATAACCCCATGGTTTAGAGACTCTACAAATTCAGTTTAAAGTTCGATGCCCTGTGTGGTTTAGAGGCTTTGCACCTCATGATTTAAAGAACTCGACACCCATGTCTTATGGTGTCTTGATAGCTTACTTATAACTATTCGACAACTGTATTTTAGCGGCATGAATGCTGTATGTTTTACAAACCTAATAGTTATGTTTTAGAGGATCGAAAGCCTTTTTTTCAAAAGGCTCGACAACCTTGTTTTGCTATCAAATGTTTTGAAATACATATAAAGATGATGTATATTTTTAGGGGATCGATTGCGGTTTGCTTACAAACCGAATAGCTATGCTTTATAGGCTCGATAGCCAATTTTTTATAGATGCTTGACATCTCTGTTTTGATAGCAAGTGTTTTAAAAGCTATGTAAAGATAATAGTGCTTTGGCATAAGATTTTGGCTAATATTTGTGCTATGCTTTCCTTATTTTAAGAATGATTTCAAGTGGTTCATCAATTCTAAAGATAAATGTTTTCAAGGAAATGAAATAATTCTTTAGCTCAATTTTATATGAACTTCGCCAAAGTAAAATATTACTTAAACTTAAGTAATTTATTATGTGTATAACTATTGATTAAACATATTTGAGGGATGATGTTATATGTGCTTGTTATCATTTGATCAGTCAAATTTACATAGTTTATCATACTCACATTTGCATTACCCAATATTGGACCTTGGGATATAGGAATAGAATTACTAGTTAGGTCGTTCCCGTAGTGAGTATGGTCATACTATACTCCTGAGTAAGTAGATTGTATCCAGGAGATCAGATAAATCAATTGTATTAGCATGCCTTGAATTGATCAAAACATATAACTCATGGATTTTACACTAGATAAGATGTTGGTGGGACTGGTGTAGGGTCGCACCTTATGCATTAGCCATTGGCCACCGGTTAATAAAGGTCTGTGATTCTAGTGCGTAGGGCTTTGTCAATAGTGACTAGTGAGACTAAAAGTTGTGTATGCGTAGAAATAAACTCTTAGCTCCATATGCTCGTTGTATTGTTTAATTGGATTCCTCCTAACCGTATGTGGAGATTTTGGGATATCTGGTTATGTTTTGGCACAAGTCTGCCTGATAGGTTATTAGTTAGCCTGTGAAAACTAATAGGTCTATAGTGACTTTAGGAAAATTATGGTTTGAGATAGACAGTCAACTTTATGGGGCGGGTAAACTCTGGGATTGCGTAACCCTTTAATGAGAGACGAGTTATATTTACCCATATTGCATGTATATGATCATATTATTTTTTTAATTATTGTGGTTGTAGGTGCATGATATATGTTCAGATCGACATATTTGATAAGATACCAGTGAGGGGAACCTATTCGGTTTTTCCGCTTGGTCATACTAGATATTTGTTTTTGGTTTGAGTTGGTATTTTATTATTCACACAGATGTTTGGTCTACCATGAAGTTTTTGTTTTTTCCCTAAAACTCTCAAGTGCTCATTTAAGTAGATCGAGATTAGGGTTTTCAATTTAGATGAATAAGCTTTCGAAGATGTGTAGGAGGTAAGCTAATATTAGGAGTTTATTTCCGCTGTGTTGTCTAAGTTTTATGTTTTGTTGGAATGGATGTAACGATGGAATTTATAATTGTCGAGTAGTTAGACTCTGATTATCCAAGGGGACATCTTCATATGTCGCTTTTGGAGTATAATTATAATTATAATTTTTTCTCTGAACGTGAAATCGATGGGGGTTATGTAATGAATGTGAAAGTTATTAATGAAATGTGTTTTGAAAATTTACATATTAAAATTAACTGGTCACATTTTATCACCGAATAATACTATGGATGAGTGCTTAGCACTTATTTTCATTCCTCAAAATAGGGGATTTTACAACTTAGTATTAGAGCCAGGTTTATGCGAAACATTAAAGATTCTGAAAACTAAATCCAAATAAATCAGAGAATAAGATTGGGGTATGGGATAATGCTACAGTAACATACATGTTGTTTGCTATATATAAGTATGTATTCTATCTTATTCTCCCCTCTCTTTTATACCATTCTTTTGTATCTTGTGAAAACTCGTATATAGATAACGAGAAAGCAAGATATGGAAGAGGGAAATGGAAGAGTGAATCCAGGTAGAGAAAGCACCACAACTACTGGAAATGTTCGACCTAAAACAAGAAGGAATCCGGGTCGACATGCAAATGCTAATGTGAGTGATGGAACCTCACCAGTAGTTATGGAGGCTATGTAAAAGTTCTTCGTGAATATGACAAAAACTGGAGCAACAGCTGGTTTGGTTGGAGGAAATGCTGAGAATGCAGGAGGAGCTAATCCCGAGGTACCTTCACGTAATAATTATGTTATGTTGAGCCGTGATTATACCAGTCTTGGAGGAAAGCCTTTTCTTGGAACGAAAAGAGCTGTTAACGTTGAGAATTGGATGTTGCACTATGAATGGATTTTTGCTGACTTAGGCTTGAATGATGAACGGAAGAAGAGGTTGGCTTCTAAACATTTGCAAGGAGCTGCTTTGTGTAACTAGAACGGTGTGATTGTAGGAGTATCAGAGGAGAATTTGACTTGGGATAAATTTAGGAGTGGATCTGAGGAATAGTTTTTGTCCGAGATAGCCAAGTTTACTTTGCACAGGAAGCTTACTGAATTGGAGCACGGACAGATGTCTATACTTGACTATGCAACTAAGATTGATGAGTTATCCACATACAGATATGCTACTATTGATACTATGATAAAAAGGAATGAGAAGTTCATTCGTGGATTGAAGCCAGAAATTTCCAGGGCAATTAAGCCGCATCTCAAAGATATTTTGGTGGAGATGATGTTAAAAAACGAGGAAAGGCTTTCAACATTTTGAAGTGAAAATCCTATGGAGACTCAAGGTTTTCAGGGCAAGAAGAGATAGTTCTTTAATAAGAAGGGAGTGAAGTTTTACAACTGCAATCAGATGGGGCATTACAAGAATGAATGTCTAGAACTAGCCAAGGCTTATAAAGGGAATTTTTTTGCTCTGGAACCATCAACGTTTGGACCGACTACAGAAGAGAAAGGAATATCTGTGATGGTAGGTACGCTTTTGATTTATGGCATACCTGTTAAAGTACTATATGATACGGGTGCATCACATTCTTTTATCTCATAGTGTTTGGTAGAAAAGTTAAATCTAGAACCATCATACCTCATTACTTCCTTAAGGGTTGCGATTCCGATAGGAGGTTATGCAACTCTTTGGATGAGATGTGACCATTTAGAATTTGAGCCCTCAGGTCATGCATTTACCTACAATTTACATGTGTTTGATGGTTTTGGGATTATTCTGGGTATGAATTGGGTAAGCATATATGATGATATTTTTCCAAGATAGGAAGATATCACTAAAACACCCTAATAGCCTTGATCGAGTTATGTACTCGGTAGAAAATTCGAGTTTAGATGTATGTGCGTTATTGGGTGCAACGGAAGTGGAAGATGAGGAGAATTAGATTTTCATTGTAAGAGAGTATGCTGATGTTTTGGAGCTAGTTACGGGACTACCACCGAAACGAGCTATTGCATTTCGAGTAGATTTTGTACATGGAGCTGAAACCATGAGTAGACTGCCTAACATAATGACACCTATTAAGATAAAAGAGTTAAAGGTGTAGCTGATGGACTTAGAAGAAAATACTTTTATTAGGCCTAGTAGTTCGCCTTGGGGAGCAGTCACGGTGTTTATGAAGAAACTGGATGGGTCCTTAAGGAGGTGTATTGATTATCGTAAGTTAAATGAGAAAACAACAAAGAACCGGTATCCTTTGTCGAGAATAGATGATTTGTTTGATCAGCTGAGTGGAGCGAAGGTATTTTCCCAATTGGATTTACCAGCAAGGTTCCACCAATTGAGAGTAGTAGAGGATAACATCCCATTAACGGCATTTCAAACAATATGGTTCGTATGAATGGTTGGCCATGCCCTTTGGACTAACCAATGTGTCTGCTTACTTTATGGATTTGATGAACCGAATCTTCCAAGAGCATTTGGATAGATTCGTATTAGTGTTTATATATGACATTCTGATATATTTTAAGAATGAACGAGATCATGAGATTCATCTTAGAATAGAGCTAGAGACGTTGAGGCAACAATAACTAAAAGCAAAGTTTTTCAAAATGCCAATTTTGGAAGAGAAGTGAAGTTCCTTGGTCATGCAGTTTCAGAAAATAGGCTATCAATAGATCCAACTAAGATTGAAGCTGTTAATAATTGGGAAAGACTGGAGATTGTGACCGAGATAAGAAGTTTTCTACGGTTAACTAGCTATTGTCGAAGATTCACTAAAGATTTCTCTCATGTAGCGGTATCTATGACTAAACTAACAAGGAAGGACGTAAAGTATGTTTGGATCGATAAATGTGAAGAAGCATTCTTAAAGATAAAACATTTATTGAACAATATGCCGATTTTAGTTATTTTAGATGGAAATAAAAATTTAGTGGTATATACTAATGTTTGTGGAATAAGGTTAGGAGCTCTGTCAGTGCAAAAAGGTAAAGTGATTGCCTTCTCTCCTCGGCAACTTCGACAATATGAAATTGGATATCAAACTAATGATTTAAAGTTGGCAGCAATGATGTTTGCATTGAAAGTGTGAAGAAACTATATATTGGGAGAACGATTCGAGTAATTTACGAATCATAAGTCTTTGAAGTATTTATTCTCTCAGAAGGAGTCGAATATGAGACACAAAGGTGGCTAGAATTTTTTGCAGCTTATGATTTTGATATTGAGTATATGCCAAGGAAAGGTAAAAAAGTTATGGATGCACTTAGTGGGAACCATCAAAGTGTAGTGTTAGCTGAATGGAAAGATTTAGAGGCATTGACAACTTGGGGTGTGTAGTTAAGTTAGACGGCTAGTTCAAGTCATTGTCATGGTTGGAAATTTGATTAGTAATGATCGAAAGAATTACTTCTAAGCAAAGAGATGATCCATTACTAGCCGAACGGATTAGAAGACTTGAAGAGGGAAGTAAGATTAATGAGTTAGATTTTGGTACGGACCAGAATGGATGGTTGACGAAGAAGGGACAGTTGTGTGTTCTAAATGTTTGTAACCTAAAGAATGAAGTTCTTAGGGAGTATCATCGATCAAAGTTTACTATTCATCTTGGAGGAACTAAAATGTATAGGATATGAAGTGGAGTTCTACTCGGAATAAATGAAAAGAGATGTAGGCTTATGTGTAAAACAATGTTTGAATTGCCAACAAGTAAAAGTCGAGCATCAAAACCTAGTACATTGCTTCAACATTTGGAAGTGCCACTTTGGAAATGAGATTCTATATCCATGGATTTTATTGTTGGTTTACCGAGGTCGAATAGGAGAAAAGAAAGCAATTGGGTCGTGGTAGATAGACTGACCAAGAGTGCACGTTTTATTCCCGATAAGTCGACATGGACGGCACCGACTATGGCAAAGTTGTTTATGAACAATATTGTAAGACTACATGAGATTCCTAGTAGTATAGTCAGTGACAGAGATACTTTGTTTAATAGCGAATTCTGGAAGAGTCTGCAGGAAGTGTTAGGTACCAAGCTAAAAATGAGTACCACTTACCATCCACAAACGGATGGGCAAACGAAAAGAATTAACAAAGTTTTTAATAATTTTTAAGGGCCTGTGTACTAGACTTTGGAGGGTCATGGGAAGGCCATTTGCACTTAGTTGATTTTTCCTATAATAATAGTTATCAAACTAGTATAGGAATGACCCCTTTCGAAGCTGTTTACGGAAGGCCATGCAAATCGTGAGCATGTTGGCTAGAGACTGGAGATAGATGGATTCATGGCCTAGATATGGTGAGAGAAGTTACATGAAAAGTTTATTTGATCGAAGGAAGGATGAAGGAAGGTCAGTCTAGCCAGAAAAGTTATGCATATAAGAGGCATAAGGATTTAGGGTTTTCGATTAGAGACCATGTTTTTGTTAAAGTATCACTGATGAAATGTGGGATACGATTTGGAAAATCAAGAAAATTAGCACTAAGATATGTTGCTTCTTTCCTATCATAGAAAGGATCGGCAGATGCGCATACTAGATAGATTTACCGAATAGTTTGTGTAATAACCCACCCCTATACCCATACTATCCAAGAGTACTATAGAGTAATGCTATCAAAAATATATGGAGAATGAGGCTATATGGGGTGCACACGTGAATATTCCCTTAAACTAATACTGGTATGTATTAGAACATCTAATATACAACTCATCCATATATACACACACTATCGGTACAAAGCAATAAACATGTGTGCCACTTGGATAGAACAATACATAATATACAGTGAATTACAGAGAATACAGAGGTGGTCACAGTGATAACATATAATACATATACAATATTGTTATAAGAATACAATACAACTCAAATATCAATTATATATATACATACTGAATCAATATCATACAAATATCAAGTGCATCCTAATACAAAACTCCTCTAAGCCCAACATAAACAAATGTTAGGCATATCGTCCCTGTACCTGAAATTCCTCGGACTGAATGAATATTATAAAATAACACGCGGGTTAGACTATGTCTAATAGAGAATCATAAAGAAGCATAATAGTGTACACAAAATAACAATATAATATCACAATCAAGGATACTCAAACCATCAACCAACATGTCAAGATAGATAAATGAGTATAGAGATGTATACCTGAAATAACTATATAATACAATAGATATTTATCAGGGCATCATGCCTCATAAATAATTCAAATTCATATGAAATAAGCAACACTAATATCAAAAGCTATTGTCACTAATATAGAAATACGTTTAATCGAAAATTACCAAATCAATACAAATGGGTAAATCATACATATCTAGAAGTCATCATCAAATCAAAAATAATCAGTAATGAGATATCCTCAAGTACAGTCATCCAAGGATGAAGCAATATCCAAATAAATATCTCGGTCTCACAATATAAAGTGTCATCTTGAAATCACCAAAACCAGTAAGAAAGATGTGAGCCAGCTCATGACAATGCCACAATGTGCAAAATCATATATCTCGACCCACAGCCCTTGGAGAGGCAAAAATGTCGACCGAAAGGTCCTAAGAGATAGAAACAAAAAATTAATAATAAGTAGACCGTCTAGCTAAGAAGGATACGGGGTTGATCATACTGTAGACACGGTCTCAGGTATAATCTCATCTATGCATACTATATGTCTATCTACTACCCATATAATACACCCACTCCGAAACCGAACGGGAGACTGACTCTACGGCCGCTTGCTCCAGTAGCTACACATGATCCATATGACAGGACTCCTACAACCATCAGTTACTATTACCTCTCCTCTCTCGGTATCGTGACAATGATCCATCATAGGCTCGGCAACGCGTAGCCTCTTCGGCTACGACAACCGACATGTACCCCTATGGTAGCTGACTGCTAGCCTATGCAACAAGAGGGGCAACCAACTACCAATCTCGTAATGCGCATCAAATACTATAAACAATAAAGGTGCCGCAGATCTGGAGTGCGACTCCACGATCCGGCCGCTAGGGTGGATACCTGTAATGACCCAAATTTTGCTCACTTTAATTAAAGATATTTAAATGATTTTAAGTATTAAAATATAGATTATTTTTCATAAATAATCACGTTTTAAGTGATAATTAATAATAATAAACTTATTTTGGAAAATGTTTCCGGAAAATGTTTCCGTTGGAAATATACCGATAAAATGGCTGAAAACTGTTTTATCGATAAACAGCTCTATAATCTTAAAACATCGCACATGAAGCTTGATACATATACTTATTTTTGTAACTGAATGGGGATATGAAATATAATCAATTAGTTTTTTTGAATATTAAATGTATTTATGACATCATCAATGATGCTCTTACATTTAATAAAGATTTATGATTTTTAAATGGTATTTAATGACTTAATTATTAGTATAATTATTCAAATAATTGTTTTTATATTATAATAACTCATTTTAATTAGTTATGAAGTAATAATAAATCATTTATAATAGTTTTATAAAGATATATATTTAATTTGAAAATATAAGGAAAAATCGATATCGCTTTATCGGTATAATACCAATTATTGTAAATAATTGTTAATATTGATTTATATGGTTTTATAATTAAAATGTGATCATTTTAATTAATCAATAATGATTAGAAAAAAAATTTCAATTTTTTAAAAATATATGTATATTTATTTATAAGTGAAAATGTGACCGGTAATCGGTTTCCCGATTTTCAACAATTTGACGTATATAACTTGTGTAACGTTGTCTATATGACTTGAACGCCTATATGACATACACATACCCATATTAAGGCATGCATATACATGCACAAACATGTCATGTGCATACATGAATGGAACCATATATATATATATATATGTCTATATGTATGAATGTATGTATATATGTATGTATAGACACACACACACACACACATATAACATACTTAAGATATTTGTAAAAGCTTAATACTTAAGCTAACCTAAAGTAAACCATCTCACATCAAAGTCCACACTTGAACGCACACAAATGGGGGGTGGTGACGGTGGATATTGGCAATCGAAATGATGGATTGAAATAAGGCCATGTGGTGATGGAGATGGAGCATGTGGAGGTGATGAAGGGGGTGATGTAAGTGCTTAGATATTTTCCGTCTTCTTTCCCTATAAATACCCACGCATCTCCCTCTTCTTCATTCCACCATATCTCCTTCAAAACCAAACCAAATTGTGCAATTCTTTTTTTCAAACCATTTAAAAATTTCAATGGCTACAACTTTCCGGTTGACCACTTCTTCATATTCTAAACTTAGCTATACTCAAAACTCCTTCTTTCAAGTACATTCTCAAGCCCAGTTTTAAAGATCGAGAATACCTCTTTTTCATTCAAGTATAACTCCTCCAAATATATCCAAATGAAATAATTCTTTTTTTCAAACCATGTAGAATTCTAGTGGCTACAACTTTAATGTTTAGAACTTCTTCCAGTTTTGAGCTTAACTATGTCAAAATTCAACTTTTTACAGTGCATTTTCGGGCTTCATTTTTATAAATCCAAGAATACTCTCTCTTCTTTTGATCATATCTTCCTCATAACTAGTCAAAATTAAGTGTTTTTTTTCTAGTTCAAGAGAGAAGATATTTCAACAACTTTTCAATTAACAAGCTTAGGAATTAGCCTACCCATCTTTTATCTCAGGCCGGGAGAATTACTGTTGTGAAGTCCATTATTTTTGGAATGACATCATACTGGTCTCGACTGTTTATCCTGCCTAAGAAATTTCTTTCTATGATCAATGTTGCAATGAACAATTTCTTATGGCATGGAGACCGCCATTCAAATAAACCTATTCCTATAGCTTGCAATAAAATTTGCAGACCTAGAAAAAAAGGGAGTTAGGCATTATTAACTTACACTACTTGAACATGGCGGCTGCATCAAAACATATCAATGACATTCTGGGTAATAAACCAAATCTATGGGTTAAATGGATAACCAAGAACTACTTATATGGCAAACATTTCTGGACTATGACATCCCCTGCCAATGCTAGTTGGTTCTGGAAGAGTATTCTTAACATGAAACATATTATACTACCTCTCGTCAAATATAATATCTTCTCCAATATCCAGACATCGTTTTGGCACTCTCCTTGGGCTTCCAAAGGTGTGATATTAAATAACATCATAGACAATATGCAGAAGTACTCCACTAGCATCCCTGATAATGCAAATATTCAGCATTTCATCTTCTATGACAAAGTCATTATGCCTACTGCTAACTCAGTGGTGGTTAGAAACTTATGGAATATGATCATGGGAGAACAACACATAAACACTCCATACAAAATACAATGGACAGGATAGCATTGTGCACAATCCATTACATCTACATACAAAGACATACTTCCTGATTGTATTAGGCCTAATTCGCCATGGTATCGCAAAATATGGAATTTTATGGGATCGAAAAAAGATAATTTCCTACTTTGGAAAAACCATAAATAATTCCTTACTCACTAGAGACAAGTTAGTTGCCAGGGGTTTCATCATTAATAACATATGTGTCTTCTACAACGACCACCCTGAGAGTAGAGACCACTTGCTATTCCAATGCACTATAATTTATCAAATTTGGAAGTCTATCATACTGGCTGCTGGAATATACTACGGTAATACTAACCACAACCAACAGTGGTTTGAAATTTTCAAGAGATTGAGGTGGAGAGATGAACTGGGTGATCAAATGCTTGTTGTTTTGAAATGCTTCATTGCAGTTTTCTGGCGGGAGAGAAATAACAGGGTCTTTGATAATAAATGTAAAAACAAGAAGGAGATTATTGCAGAAGTTAAGGGGGCTGTTAATAACAGATTGAGGTACTTGCAACTTGTTGGTTCGGGTTGTAACTGGCGATTTAATTAAATTGGTATTTGGGATGTTTTGGGTCGGAATCCTATTTTAATTAATTTGGATTCTATTATGTTGTTTCTTTTACTTTTATGCATGTATCTGTCTTTCTTTATTAAATAAGATCTGGTAGAGGACCAGTATAAAACCTCGTTTGCCTTTTAAAAATTAAGAACTTCTTCAAATTTTGAGAGTAAGAAGGTCAAAAACCCAAGAGGAAATGACTTAAGTTCGTGTCTAGATTTGGAGAACTCAAGGTCATAGCTTCACTACTTATCTTCCTCCTTCCCAAAACTTGGCCGTGAGCACTTCAAGGTCTTGGAAGTGAGCAAGCATGGTGAAGAGGAGCTAAGCCTTAGAGCAAAAGCATAGAGTAGAAGGTGGCTGAGCACTTGGATAAGGAGATGAAGTTATTTTGGTGATGGTATGTAACAACCCAAGATTTTTGCAAACATTTTTAAATTAGATTTTATTTCAAAATTTTATTTTTAAAAACATTTTTAAAAGTGTAGTTGTAATTTTCCAATATTAGTTGTATTTTGTTTACAATTTTTATTTCTAGTTTCAATATAACAAACTATTTTCTTTCTTTATTTATTTTTCTATTTTTCCTAAGACTATTTATTTATTTTCATTTCTACATTATCTTGTTTTAACTTTTATTTTATTTATTTGATTGGTTTATTTTGAATAAAAGAAAGTGAAAATTCAAAGAGAAAAAAGGCTTTTAAACTTGTGACTTTTCATTTCTTTGCATTTTCAATTACTTTGGTCGTTCTTTTCTTTTGATAGTCGTGCATTTATCATTGATAATTCACGTGAGAAACTTCCCATGATCCTCATTCTTTCGGCCATTTCATTTTTGAGAAAAAAATTGGTATGTAATGGCTTCCTTTTTCCTATTTTCTTCTTCATTTTGCTTGATTTTTGCCTTGATCTCTTAATGCTTTGCTCGGCCATTACCGCCATCATCTCCACCGACCACCACCATCACCTCCTTCCCCTCATCATCCACGGCATACCACTCCTCCCCTCTGTCCTGATTAGGCCGTGACCACCCTATGGAGAAATCACCACAAAACTGGCAAAACTCCTTGCATATTGCATAGCCGAACCCCTTTATCCCATTACCATCCCATAGTTAGACTCAGCCACCACCCTTAGCTCCACCACCAGCACATGCCGTGACCACTAGCCATCCCTTACCTTCTGACCTAACCTGTAGTGACCCTGACCGAGCCCAAACATGACTATAGGCCGACCCTTGTTGCACCAAAACTCCCCTCTTTTGCCTTGTCCTTTAACCTTCCTTACTTTGTAACCCCAAAACCTTTCACATCCCTATTGTAGCCGTGCATTTGTGATGCAAACCCGAGCCCTTACCACCAGTATAACATCATGGCTAAGCTAATAAACCCTTCATGGCCGAGCAAACAAGGAGTCATGGTCAAGAACTTGTGATTTAAAAGCTTGGTTAAGTCATTTGTCTAGTCTATTTCCATTTGTTTGATTTAATTTGTGTTGAAAATATATATTTATATTGCTTTGTTTTATTGTTGTATACAAGATTAATATCTTGGCTCTCTCTCCACTTGAATCAAAAGTCATGTTGTATCGTGCTTTCTGGATTTATTTGTGTGTTTTTTTTGCTAACTCTAGCTTGAAAAGGTGAGTTATTCACGCTTGACATTCATACTTATAGAATTGTGAAACGATAACAAGTGAATATGCAGAATTGTTATACCATGTTATACCTGCTTGTGATATGAATTATATGATGTTAAACTTTGTTATAAACTTGTCACATCATTTGATATGTTATATTTGTTATACTGTTTATTTATTTTTGTTCTCACACTCCAAGTTTCCTGTAGAATAGAATCACTATGGGTTGAAATGATACATACTCGAACGGACTTTAGAATAGGGAAAAATCGTTATGGGCTGAAATGATAGGCCTGAGCGATTTTTATTTATTTTTATTAACTTGGGATTGCGGGTTTGAAATGTTAGAACCCGGATTTTTCTTTGTAAATTACGGATTGAAATGATATATTATCTGTATCACTTGACTTAGGTTAGAAAATATTATACAGACCCGTGGTTATTTTATATATTTTCTGGAAAATTTTAAGTATTTTAAAATGTAAAAATATGATAATTTGATTTAAATTGAATTTAAAATGATTTAATAAAGGGTTAGTGATTTTTCTATAAGTTAAAAATGTTAAATAAATAAATGATTAAATTGTAATTTGAAATATAACTTAATTTGGAAATTTGTGATTTGGTTTAAAATAAAAGTTCAAATTAAGAAAATAAAATGGAAATTAAGTTTTATTTTTGAAATGGTAATTTAAATTTAAGTGTTGAGTTAATTGTTAAAAAATGCAAAGAATAAGAAAATTGTACACTTGGATTTAATAAGTAAATTATTGAAAAATTTGGATTTAATTATGAAAATTTTACTTTATAAAAATCATAAGTTAAAGGGTTTTCAAATGAACATTTTTAGTGGAAAAAAATGATTTTTATAAGTTAAAATGGTTAAAATCAAAGTTTATTTGTTTCCGAAATTTTATTATAAATCTGGAAATTGAATTGGTAGCACTTCAGAAATGCTATCATTTCCGAAATTAACTTAAAATCTGAAGTAAAGATACTGAAGCACTTTGTAAGTGCTATGGTTGATGCAAATTAACTAAAGGCTACTGCAGCACTTGGTAAGTGCTATGGTTGTAGAAAGAAAATCTAAAATATGAAACTAATAAAAAGGCTACAGTAGCACTTGATAAGTGCTGCAGTTGGCTGAAATGAGGTTTTCAAATGTAACTGAACTACTATAGCAGTTTTGTAAATGCTGTCTTTTCTGAAACGAATTGTTTTCAAATGTAATTGAGCTACTGCAGCAGTTTATAAATGCCGTCTTTGCTGAAATGAATTGTTTTCAAATATAACTTACCGCAGCATTTTCTAAGTGACGCGAAAGCTGAAATTTCAATGTTTTAAAGTATTTAAGTGAATAAATGAGCTCAGAAAAGGCTAAATTTTTGGGAATTGAATATTTGATTTGTAAGTATAACGACTTCACTTTTAAATGGTTTAAATGATGTATTTTGATTTGAATATAAACCAATTAAAAATATATAACCATGGGTTATAATAACGATTGGTTGTTAAAGAGACCGGGATCGGATATGGACATACTCTCTGTCGGAACCGAAAACCACTTTAACAACTGTGTATGCGGTGGAGTTTCCAAAATGAAGTAGGATGGTGGCGACGATCCTATTGAGGCATGAACGTCGACCCGACCCCCGTGAGTTGGCTTAAGGTGGCTAAAACAGGAGCGATCGACGGGCTAATGAGGTAGCACCTCTGATCGGATACACTTCTTCGATACCATTCTATTACTTTGTGATTGATTGGGGTAACCCTTTGATTTTGGAGTGTGGCTCGAGGTGGGCGGTAGTGGATGCTATGCATTACCACCAGCCCGGAAGCATAATTGGTATATCTACCCTGGCATTGCCTAGTTGTGCCGTGTCACCTACCCTAGCGCGCCTTGTACGAGTTTGATTTGTGTCGTACCTATGGAGTATCTTCTTGTAGCCTCCCGATCTGGAGGTACGCAGGTACTGTGTAGACTACTGGCACTATTTATGTGTTAAGGTGGAAAATGTAAAGCCTTAACGCTATTTTTAAGTATGTTTATTTTACTATTAGACATTATTATAATAGCGAATATTACTACATAGTAAATAGTTTAATGGATCGTTAGAGGACAGGCGGTCCCAAGCATCCTTTAAGTTACTTGTGCATTTATTATAGTTCACTTGAGTTGGTTTACATTGTATAAGTATGTATGTCCTGACTCGAGTGTTTGTGTTTTATTTACGCTCAGGTTAGCCTGAGTATTCACAGCTTTGGACTTCACTTTCTGGAGCTAGGAATCGCTGGAGATTCTGCTTTATTTATCTATTTCAATTTCAATTGTTCTATTTCAGCTCTTGTATTAGTGGACTTCTATGTATTTGGGATTTCTATTGTATTTGTTTTCAAACTAATTTTATGTATTTGTTTTGAGACTTTGTTATAGTAGCTTCATGAACTACTATGGTATTTTATCTTCCGCTGCGAGTTATTTTGATATTTCTGAATCTGTGATTCTGTGATTGATTTTATTTGCTCCAAATTTTATTGCAATCTATTATTTTGAATTATTCAAGTCTGACATGTGTGGATTACTGTCGATTTGAATGGTCCAAAATAGTGAGTCGTTACAGTTGGTATTTGAGCTTTGGTTTTTTTATGCAAACCTTATCCTATGGAGCAAAAAAAACTCATTAGAGATAGGGTAGAAATACCCTAGAATGAGTGAAATCAACCTCAGAATCATTTCTTTGTGAGAGAACGTATTTTCAAAGTATAAAATGATTTTAAAATGATTTTTCAAAGGATTTTTTTTCAAATATTATTTTGATATAAACTTTTCTTGTTTTAAAGGAAAGTTTTTCTAAACTTTCCTCCTTTCGTATCTACCTTGTTAGTATTTTCTTTCTTTAGAATATTCATCCAAGTGAATTTATCTTGTCTTATCTTATCTTATCTTATCTTTGTCTTCTCTTTACCTTTGTCCTAAAATTCATTCTTGATATTTCAGGATAAATCGGGGAAATGCCAGAGGTAGGGGTCATGGTATTGCCCCAGCTCCTCAACCTACTGCACCTATTAGGTTTACTGTTCTCTGTAAGGAATTCTCTCAGCTTGGTGGAACCAAGTTTACCGGTTCAGAGAGCATTATCGAAGCCCAACAATGGTTATGGAGTTTAGAGAGGATCTTTTCTGGTCTCGAGATTACTGGTGCCCAGAAGCGTCAGTTAGCATCCTGACAGCTGCAAGAGTCAGCCTTGGATTGATGGGAGTCTGTTACAGCTCACACTGACGAGGGTGATATTTCCTGGGAGCAGTTTAGGTATCCTTCGTGTTATCTTGAATTTTGTTCTCATATTCTCCTTTCTTTTGAATATATCTTAAGTTTTGTTTCTGTATCTTCTTTCAGGGAGGCTTTTGTGGCAAAATGGATGCCAGAAGCCGGTAAATCTCAGCTTTATCGTGAATTCATGGATCTCAAGTAGCTGTTGTTGGTGCTCCTTCATCTTAGTCTTCCTCTGCTAACTCTAAGAAGAGAATGCCTAATTTCCATCAGCAGAAGAAGAATTGCCTCAAGAATCCGGGTTTGGGATCTTCATCATCTTCTCCTTCTCAGAGGTAGCCTGTTGACCTTTCTACCATCACCTGCTTCAAATGTGATCAGAATGGACACTATGCCAATAGTTGTCCTACTTTAGTTGGTGTTGTTGTTCCTCCTCCTGCTGAGTTGAATAGGCGTGATCTCTGCCATATTTGCCTTCAGCCTGGCCATCTCAGGAAGGATTGCCCTACCCAGCAGAAGGGTAAGCCTTCAGGTATATTTGCTATCACCTCTGCATCTTCACCTGCTCCTGCTCCTAGTGATGACCAAGGTACTCTTCAGGGCACCTTTTCTTTATTTCATCATCCTGTTCATGTTTTATTTGATACTGGAGCTTCGCATAGTTTTATTTTTGTTGATTTGTGTGATAAGTTTGAGCATCTCCTTTCTCCTGAGTATGCTTCTATTCTTATATGTGTTTCAAATCCTATTGGGGGTCCCGCAAATCTTAATAGGATTTGTAAGCATGTGAAACTCTTTCATTCTGGTTATCGGTTTTTTGGAGATTTCTATGTTCTGGGTTTCGATGCTTTTGATTTATTGCTTGGTGAGGATTGGTTAAGGAATCATGATGCCCGTATCTCTTGCAAATAACGAATTGTGTATCTTGTGGGAGATAAGGGTGATCCTTTGATTATTCAGTGCCGCATGTCTCAGGATTTTGCTGGCAATTTTATTTATTCTCTGGATTCTTCTCCTGGTGATCTTCATTCGACCCGTGTGGTCAGATTCTATCCCGATGTATTTGGTGAAGTCACCGCTTTACCTCCTAAGCGGGAAATTTTATTTTCGTATTGATCTTATTCTTGGAGCTCGACCTGTAGCTCTTCCTCCTAGAAGAATGGCACCCCGCGAGAAGGTTGAGTTGGGAAAGCAAATTGAGGACTTGTTCTTTAAAGGTCTGATCAGACCTAGCCATTCAGAATGGGGAGCAGCGGTGGTTTTCGTCATTAAGTCCGATGGTTCTTTGAGGATGTGTGTTGATTATAGGGAGCTGAACAAGCTCACTATGAGAAACAGATATCCTATGCCTCGCATCAATGATATGTTTGATCAGCTTTATGGTGCTACTGTTTTCTCTCAGCTTGATCTTGCCACAGGTTTCCACCAGCTCAGAGTTGCTGAGGAAAGTATTCCCAAGACTGCTTTCCGTACTGAGTATGAGTTTTTTGAATGGTTAGTCATGCCTTTTGGTTTTACTAATGCTCCTGCTTTCTTTGTTGATTTGATGAATCGTGTTTTTCATGATGTGCTTAATAAATTTGTTCTAGTCTTTGTTGATGATATCCTTGTCTTATCTAAGTCCAAGGAAGAGCATGAGTCACATTTGATATCTGTTCTGGAGATTCTTAAAAATCATCAGTTGAAGGCTAAATTTTCGAAATGCCATTTCTGGAAGGATGAAGTTTGATTTTTCCCTATTCTGTTACAGGATTGGGAAACTCCTAAGACTCCATCTGATATTCGTAGTTTTCTGGGCCTTGTCGGTTATTACAGGAGATTCATTGAGAATTTTGCTCGGATTGATGCACCTCTCACTGCTTTGACTCGTAAGAATGCAAAGTTTATCTAGAGTGATGAGTGTAAAGCTGCATTCAATGAGTTAAAGAGCAAGCTTACTTCCGCACCAGTTCTTACCGTTCCGAATGGAAGTGAGGGCTTGACGGTATACACTGATGCTAGTCGTGAGGGATTGGGTGCTGTTCTCATGCATGATGGTAGGTTCATTGCCTATGCCAGCCGTTAGTTAAAAACCCATGAGGCTAATTATGCTGCTCATGATTTAGAGTTGCTTGTTGTTGTCTTTGCTTTGAAGCTTTGGAGGCATCATCTTCTGGGAACTAAGTTTGAGCTTTTCACCGATCATCAGTCTTTGAGATATATCTTCACCCATAAGGATTTGAATCAGAGGCAAGTTCGTTGGCTTGAGTTTCTGGCTTCTTACGACCTCGATATTAGCTATACTCCCGGTAAACCTAATGTTGTGGCTGATGCTCTGAGTCGGAAAAAAGCTTTGTTGTGTCAGCTTGTTGTTTCTTCTCCTCCTCTTTTAGATCGTATCATGGCTAAGCAGGATGAGGATAGGATGCTTAGATTGATGAAGGAGAGTGTTCGTAGCAGAGTTGGTGATAGAAGTCGTGTTAGTATTGGGGCTCAGATCGATGATAGAGGGATTTTGAGGATTAATGGTAGGGTTTGTGTCCCGAATGTTGATGGATTGAGGCAAGAGTTACTTCAGGAGAATCATCGATCCATACTTTCTATTCATCCTGGTGTGATGAAGATGTATCAGGATATGAAGAGGCTTTATTGGTGGAGAGGGATGAAGCGGGATATCTCTATCTTTGTTAGTAGGTGTGCGACTTGTCAGCAAGTCAAGGCCGGTCATCAGAAGACCCCTGGTTTGTTGCAGCCCCTTGAGATTCCCAATTGGAAGTGGGAACAGGTTTCTATGGATTTCATTGATGGACTACCGAGGACTAGGAGGGGTAATGAGAGTATATGGGTTATTGTGGATAGACTGACCAAGTCTGCTCATTTCATTCCGGTCAATTCTACCCGTTCTACTTCAAGCTTGTTTGAGATCTGTATGAGAGAGTGTTCGTCTCCATGATGTTCCTCTCAGTATTGTTTGTGATCGTGATCCTATCTTTACCAGTCAGTTTTGGGAAGCTTTTCAGGAATCTTTGGGTACTCATCTGAATCTGAGCACTGCCTACCATCCACAAACCGACGGTCAAACGGAAAGAGTGAATCAGATTATCGAAGATCTTCTTCGTGCTTGTGTGCTTGATTATGGAGGATCTTGGGAAGATCATCTCCATCTTTTCGAATTCACCTACAATAATAGTTATCAGGTATAATCTAATCTTCTATTTTAAGCTTATCTTAATACTTTATCTATCTCATTCTATCTTTGAATTCAGACCAGTATTAAAATGTCTTCGTTTGCTGCTCTTTACGGACGACCTTGTTGATCTCACTTGCTAGATTGAATCCGGTACTCGTTTGGTTCTTGGTCCTGATATGATTTTGGAGGCTTCTGAGAGAGTTGAGGGGATTAAGAGGAAGTTGAGGGTTGCTCAGGATAGGCAGAAGAAGTATGCTGATCATCGTAGGAGGAGTTTGGAGTTTTCTGTTGGTGATTTGGTTTTCCTTAAGGTCTCTCCCTTAAGGAATGTTATTCGATTTGGTCATAGAGGGAAGCTTGCTCCTAGGTTCATTGGTCCTTTCCACATCTTGGAGAGGATTGGTTCTTTAGCTTATCGCCTAGATTTGCTTGAGAAGTTCTCTGGAGTGCATAATGTATTCCACGTTTCGCATCTTCGTTGCTATCTGCATGATCCATCTCTTATTGTCCAGCCTTCTGCTCTCGGTAGTTTGGATATAGAGCCTAATCTGACTGTCGAAAGGAAGCCACTTCGTATTGTCGACAGAGGTACGAAGCAGCTAAGAAGGAAATCTGTTAGTCTGGTCAAAGTATAGTGGAGTACTGACGATCGAGACTGTACCTGGGAGACGGAGGAGAGCATTCGTGCTTCGAATCCAGAATTGTTCGTTTCAGGTACTATTTGTTTTTCTATCTTGTTTTTCCTTATTTTCCTTATTTTCCTTGTTTCGTTCTTTTCGAGGACGAAAAGGTTTGAGTGGGGGAGAGTGTAACAACCCAAGATTTTTGCAAACAGTTTTAAATTAGATTTTATTTCAAAATTTAATTTTTAAAAACATTTTTAAAAGTGTAGTTGTAATTTTCCAATATTAGTTGTATTTTGTTTACAATTTTTATTTCTAGTTTCAATATAACAAACTATTTTCTTCCTTTATTTATTTTTCTATTTTTCCTAAGACTATTTATTTATTTTCATTTCTATATTATCTTGTTTTAACTTTTATTTTATTTATTTTATTTTTGATTGGTTTATTTTGAATAAAAGAAAGTGGAAATTCAAAGAGACAAAAGGCTTTTAAACTTGTGACTTTTCATTTCTTTGCATTTTCAATTACTTCGGTGGTTCTTTTCTTTTGATAGCCGTGCACTTCTCATTGATAATTCACGTGAGAAACTTCCCATCATCCTCATTCTTTCGGCCATTTCATTTTTGAGAAAAAAAAAATGTAAGTAAAGGCTTCCTTTTTCCTATTTTCTTCTTCATTTTGCTTGATTTTTGCCTTGATCTCTTCATGCTTTGCTCGGCCATTACCACCATCACCTCCACCGACCACCACCATCACCTCCTTCCCCTCATCATCCACAGCATGCCACTCCCCCCCTCTGTCCATATTAGGCTGTGACCACCCTATAGAGCAATCACCACAAAACTTGCAAAACTCCTTGCATATTGCATAGCCGAACCCCTTTATCCCATCACCATCCCATAGTTAGACTCGGCCACCACCCTTAGCTCCACCACCAGCACATGCCGTGACCACTAGCCATAACCTTACCTTCTGACCTGACTTGTAGTGACCATGACCGAGCCCAAACATGACTATAGGCCGAGCCTTGTTGCACCAAAACTCCCATCTTTTGCCTTGTCCCGTGACCTTCCTTACTTTGTAACCCCAAAACCTTTCACATCCCTATTGTAGTCGTGTATTTGTGATGCAACCCCGAGCCCTTACCACCAGTATAACATCATGGCCGAGCCAATAAACCCTTCATGGCCGAGCAAACAAGGAGTCATGGTCAAGCACTTGTGATTTAAAAGCTTGGTTAAGTCATTTGGCTAGTCTATTTCCATTTGTTTGATTTAATTTGTGTTGAAAATATATATTTATATTGCTTTGTTTTATTGTTGTATACAAGATTAATATCTTGGCTCTCTCTCCACTTGAATCAAAAGTCGTGCTGTATCGTGCTTTCTGGATTTATTTGTGTGTTTTGATTTGCTAACTCTAGCTTGAAAAGGTGAGTTATTCACGCTTGACATTCATACTTATAGAATTGTGAAACGATAACAAGTGAATATGCAGAATTGTTATACCACGTTATATCTGCCTGTGATATGAATTATATGATGTTAAACTTTGTTATAAACTTGTCACATCATTTGATATGTTATATTTGTTATACTATTTATTTATTTTTGTTTCTCACACTGCATGTTTCCTATAGAATAGAATCACTATGGGTTGAAATGATACATACCCGAACAGACTTTAGAATAGGGAAAAATCATTATGGGCTGAAATGATAGGCTTGAGCAATTTTTATTTATTTTTATTAACTTGGGATTGCGGGTTTGAAATGTTAGAACCCGGATTTTTCTTTGTAAATTACGGATTGAAATATATATTATCCGTATCACTTGACTTTGGTTAGAAAATATTATACAGACTCGTGGTTATTTTATATATTTTTTGGAAAATTTTAAGTATTTTAAAATGTAAAAATATGATAATTTGATTTAAATTGAATTTAAAATGATTTAATATAGGCTTAGTGATTTTTCTATAAGTTAAAAATGTTAAATAAATAAATGATTAAATTGTAATTTGAAATATAACTTAATTTGGAATTTTGTGATTTGGTTTAAAATGAATGTTCAAGTAAAAAAATAAAATGGAAATTAAGCTTTATTTTTGAAATGGTAATTTAAATTTAAGTGTTGAGTTAATTGTTAAAAAAATGCAAAGAATAAGAAAATTGTACACTTGGATTTAATAAGTAAATTATTGAAAAATTTGGATTTAATTATGAAAATTTTGCTTTATAAAAATCATAAGTTAATGGGTTTTCAAATGAACATTTTGAGTAGAAAAATATGATTTTTATAAGTTAAAATGGTTAAAATCAAAGTTTATTTGTTTCCGAAATTTTATTATAAATTTGGAAATTGAATTAGTAGCACTTCAGAAATGCTATCATTTCTGAAATTAACTTAAAATCTAAAGTAAAGATCAGCACTTTGTAAATGCTGTGGTTGATGCAAATTAACTAAAGGCTACTGCAGCACTTGGTAAGTGATGTGGTTGCAGAAAGAAAATCTAAAATCTGAAACTAATAAAAGGGCTACAGTAGCACTTGATAAGTGCTGCAGTTGGCTGAAATGAGGTTTTCAAATGTAACTGAACTACTACAGTAGTTTTGTAAATGCTGTCTTTTCTGAAACGAATTGTTTTCAAATGTAATTGAGCTACTGCAGCAGTTTATAAAAGCTGCCTTTGCTGAAATGAATTGTTTTCAAATATAACTTACCGTAGCATTTTCTAAGTGCTGCGAAAGCTGAAATTTCAATGTTTTAAAGTATTTAAGTGAATAAATGAGCTCAGAAAGGCTAAATTTTTGGGAATTGAATATTTGATTTGTAAGTATAATGACTTCACTTTTAAATGGTTTAAATGATGTATTTTGATTTGAAATATAAACCAATTAAAAATATATAACCACGGGTTATAATAACGATTGGTGGTTAAAGAGACCGGGATCGGATATGGACATACTCTCTAGCGAAACCGAAAACCACTTTAACAAATGTGTATGCGGTGAAGTTTCCAGAATGAAGTAGAATGGTGGCGACGATCCTATTGAGGCATGAACGTCGACCCGACCCCCGTGAGTTGGCTTAAGGTGGCTAAAACAGGAGCGATCGACGGGCCAATGAGGTAGCACCTCTGATCGGATACACTTCTTCGATACCATTATATTACTTTGTGATTGATTGGGGTACCCCTTTGATTTTGGAGTGTGGCTCGAGGTGGGAGGTAGTGGCTGCTATGCATTACCACCAGCCCGGAAGCGTAATTGGTATATCTACCCTGGCATTACCTTGTTGTGCCGTGTCACCTACCCTAGCGTGCCTTGTACGAGTTTGATTTGTGTCGTACCTATGGAGTATCTTCTCGTAGCCTCCCGATCTGGAGGTACGCAGGTACTGTGTAGACTACTGGCACTATTTATGTGTTAAGGTGGAAAATGTAAAGCCTTAATGCTATTTTTAAGTATGTTTATTTTACTATTAGACATTATTATAATAGCGAATATTACTACATAGTAAATAGTTTAACGGATCCTTAGAGGACAGGAGGTCCCAAGCATCCTTTAAGTTACTTGTGCATTTATTACAGTTCACTTGAGTTGGTTTACATTGTATAAGTATGTATGTCCTGACTCGAGTGTTTGTGTTTTATTTACGCTCGGGTCAGCCTGAGTATTCACAGCTTTGGACTTCACTTTCTGGAGCTAGGAATCGCTGGGGATTCTGCTTTATTTATCTATTTCAGTTTCAGTTGTTCTATTTCAGCTCTTGTATTAGTGGACTTCTATGTATTTGGGATTTCTATTGTATTTGTTTTCAGAATTATATTATGTATTTGTTTTGAGACTTTGTTATAGTAGCTTCATGAACTACTATGGTATTTTATCTTCCGCTGCGAGTTATTCTGATATTTCTGTATCTGTGATTCTGTGATTGATTTTATTTGCTCCAAATTTTATTACAATCTGTTATTTGAATTATTCAAGCCTGACATGTGTGGATTACTGTCGATTTGAATGGTCCAAATAGTGAGTCGTTACAGAGCTTTGGTTTTTTTATGCAAACCTTAGCCTATGGAGCAAAAAAAACTCATTAGAGATAGGGTAGAAATACCCTAGAATGAGTGAAATCAACCTCAGAATCATTTCTTTGTGAGAGAACGTATTTTCAAAGTATAAAATGATTTTAAAATGATTTTTCAAAGGATTTTTTTTCAAATATTATTTTGATATAAACTTTTCTTGTTTTAAAGGAATGTTTTTCTAAACTTTCCTCCTTTCGTATCTACCTTGTTAGTATTTTCTTTCTTTAGGATATTCATCCAAGTGAATTTATCTTGTCTTATCTTATCTTTGTCTTCTCTTTACCTTTGTCCTAAAATTCATTCTTGATATTTCAGGATGAATCGTGGAAATGCCAGAGGTAGGGGTCATGGTATTGCCCCAGCTCCTCAACCTACTGCACCTGTTAGGTTTACTGTTCTCTGTAAGGAATTCTCTCAGCTTGGTGGAACCAAGTTTACCGGTTCAGAGAGCATCATCGAAACCCAACAATGGTTACGGAGTTTAGAGAGGATCTTTTTTTGTCTCGAGATTACTAATGCCCAGAAGCATCAGTTAGCAGCCTGGCAGCTGCAAGAGTCAGCCTTGGATTGATGGGAGTCTGTTATAGCTCACACTGATGAGGGTGATATTTCCTGGGAGCAGTTTAAGTATTCTTTTGTGTTATCTTGAATTTTATTCCCATATTCTCCTTTCTTTTGAATCTATCTTAAGTTTTGTTTCTGTATCTTCTTTCAGGGAGGCTTTTGTGGCAAAATGGATGCCAGAAGCCGGTAAATCTCAGCTTTATCGTGAATTCATGGATCTCAAGCAGCTGTTGTTGGTGCTCCTTCATCTTAGTCTTCCTCTGCTAACTCTAAGAAGAGAATGCCTAATTTCCATCAGTAGAAGAAAAATTGGCTCAAGAATCCGGGTTTGGGATCTTCATCATCTTCTCCTTCTCAGAGGCAGCCTGTTGACCTTTTTACCATCACCTGCTTCAAATGTGATCAGAATGGACACTATGCCAATAGTTGTCCTACTTTAGTTGGTGCTGTTGTTCCTCCTCCTGCTCAGTTGAATAGGCGTGATATTTTCCATATTTGCCTTCAGCCTGGCCATCTCAGGAAGGATTGCCCTACCCAGTAGAAGGGTTAGCCTTCAGGTATATTTGCTATCACCTATGCATCTTCACCTGCTCCAGCTCCTGCTCCTACTCCTAGTGATGACCAAGGTACTCTTCGGGGCACCTTTTCTTTATTTCATCATCATGTTCATGTTTTATTTGATACTGGAGCTTCGCATAGTTTTATTTCTGTTGATTTGTGTGATAAGTTTGAGCATCTCCTTTCTCCTGAGTATGCTTCTATTCCTTTATGTGTTTCAAATCCTATTGGGGGTCCCGCAAATCTTAATAGGATTTGTAAGCATGTGAAACTCTTTCATTCTGGTTATTGGTTTTCTGGAGATTTCTATGTTCTTGGTTTCGATGCTTTTGATTTATTGCTTGGTGAGGATTGGTTAAGGAATCATGATGCCCGTATCTCTTGCAAATCACGAATTGTGTCTCTTGTGGGAGATAAGGGTGATCCTTTGATTATTCAGTGCCGCATGTCTCAGGATTTTGCTGGCAATTTTATTTATTCTCTGGATTCTTCTCCTGGTGATCTTCATTCGACCCGTGTGGTCAGATTCTATCCCGATGTATTTGGTGAAGTCACCGCTTTACCTCCTAAACGGGAAATTGATTTTCGTATTGATCTTATTCCTGGAGCTCGACCTGTAGCTCTTCCTCCTATAAGAATGGCACCCCGCGAGAAGGTTGAGTTGGGAAAGCAAATTGAGGACTTGTTCTCCAAAGGTCTGATCAGACCTAGCCATTCAGAATGGGGAGCAGCGGTGGTTTTCGTCACTAAGTTCGATGGTTCATTGAGGATGTGTGTTGATTATAGGGAGCTGAACAAGCTCACTATAAAAAACAGATATCATATGCCTCACATCAATGATATGTTTGATCAGCTTTATGGTGCTACTGTTTTCTCTCAGCTTGATCTTGCCACAGGTTTCCACCAGCTCAGAGTTGCTGAGGAAAGTATTCCTAAGACTGCTTTCCGTACTGAGAATGGTTTTTTTGAATGGTTAGTCATGCCTTTTGGTTTGACTAATGCTCCTGCTTTCTTTGTTGATTTGATGAATCGTGTTTTTCGTGATGTGCTTAATAAATTTGTTCTAGTCTTTGTTGATGATATCCTTGTCTTATCTAAGTCCAAGAAAGAGCATGAGTCACATTTGAAATCTGTTCTGGAGACTCTTAAAAATCATCAGTTGAAGGCTAAATTTTCGAAATGCCATTTCTGGAAGGATGAAGTCCGATTCCTTGGACATATTATTTCTAGTAATGGAGTTTCTGTTGATCCAGTCAAGATCGCTGCGATCAATCTAAGTCTTTCTTTCCTTCTCTTTTTCCTTTATCATTTAATTATTATATCGCTTTTGTGGTTCTTATTTTTCCCTATTCTATTACAGGATTGGGAAACTCCTAGGACTCCATCTGATATTCGTAGTTTTCTGGGCCTTGCCGGTTATTACCGGAGATTCATTGAGAATTTTGCTCGGATTGATGCACCTCTCACTGCTTTGACTCATAAGAATGCAAAGTTTATCTAGAGTGATGAGTGTAAAGCTGCATTCAATGAGTTAAAGAGCAAGCTTACTTCCGCACCAGTTCTTACCGTTCCGAATGGAAGTGAGGGGTTGACGGTATACACTGATGCTAGTCGTAAGGGATTGGGTGCTGTTCTCATGCAAGATGGTAGGGTCATTGCCTATGCCAGCCGTCAGTTAAAAACCCATGAGGCTAATTATGCTGCTCATGATTTAGAGTTGCTTGCTGTTGTCTTTGCTTTGAAGCTTTGGAGGCATCATCTTCTGGGAACTAAGTTTGAGCTTTTCACCGATCATCAGTCTTTGAGATATATCTTCACCCATAAGGATTTGAATTAGAGGCAAGTTCGTTGGCTTGAGTTTCTGGCTTCTTAAAACCTCGATATTAGCTATACTCCCGGTAAAGCTAATGTTGTGGCCGATGCTCTGAGTCGGAAAAATGCTTTGTTGTGTCAGCTTGTTGTTTCTTCTTCTCCTCTTTTGGATCATATCATGGCTAAGCAGGATGAGGATAGGATGCTTAGATTGATGAAGGAGAGTGTTCGTAGTAGAGTTGGTGATAGCAATCGTGGTAGTATTGGGTCTCAGATCGATGATAGAGGGATTTTGAGGATTAATGGTAGGGTTTGGGTCCCGAATGTTGATGGATTGAGGCAAGAGTTACTTCAGGAGGAATCATCGATCCATACTTTCTATTCATCCTGGTGTGACGAAGATGTATCAGGATATGAAGAGTCTTTATTGGTGGAGAGGGATGAAGCGGGATATCTCTATCTTTGTTAGTAGGTGTGCGACTTGTCAGCAAGTCAAGGCCGGTCATCTGAAGACCCCTGGTTTGTTGCAGCCCCTTGAGATTCCCAATTGGAAGTGGGAACAGGTTTCTATGGATTTCATTGATGGACTACCGAGGACTAGGAGGGGTAAAGAGAGTATCTGGGTTATTGTGGATAGACTGACCAAGTCTGATCATTTCATTCCGGTCAATTCTACCCGTTCTATTTCTAACTTGTCCGAGATCTATATGAGAGTGTGTTCGTCTCCATGATGTTCCTCTCAGTATTGTTTGTGATCGTGATCCTATCTTTACCAGTCAGTTTTGGGAAGCTTTTCAGGAATCTTTGGGTACTCATCTGAATCTGAGCACTGCCTACCATCCTCAATCCGACGGTCAAACGGAAAGAGTGAATCAGATTATCGAAGATCTTCTTCTTGCTTGTGTGCTTGATTATGGAGGATTTTGGGAAGATCATCTCCATCTTGTCGAATTCACCTACAATAATAGTTATCAGGTATAATCTAATCTTCTATTTTAAGCTTATCTTAATCCTTTATCTATCTCATTCTATCTTTGAATTCAGGCCAGTATTAAAATGTCTTCGTTTGCTGCTCTTTACGGACGACCTTGTAGATCTCATCTTGCTAGATTGAATCTGGTACTCGTTTGGTTCTTGGTCATGATATGATTTTGGAGGCTTCTGAGAGAGTTGAGGAGATTAAGAGGAAGTTGAGGGTTGCTCAGGATAGGCAGAAGAAGTATGCTGGTCATCGTAGGAGGAGTATGGAGTTTGTTGTTGGTGATTTGGTTTTCCTTAAGGTCTCTCCCTTAAGGAATGTTATTCGATTTGGTCATAGAGGGAAGCTTGCTCCTAGGTTCATTGGTCCTTTCCGCTTCTTGGAGAGGATTGGTTCTTTAGCTTATCGCCTAGATTTTCCTGAGAAGTTCTCTGGAGTGCATAATGTATTCCATGTTTCACATCTTCGTCGCTATCTGCATGATCCATCTCTTATTGTCCAGCCTTCTGCTCTCGATAGTTTGGATATAGAGCCTAATCTAACTGTCGAAAGGAAGCCACTTCGTATTGTCGACAGAGGTACGAAGCAGCTAAGAAGGAAATCTGTTAGTCTGGTCAAAGTACAGTGGAGTATTGATGATCGAGACTGTACCTGGGAGACGGAGGAGAACATTCGTGCTTCGAATCCGGAATTGTTCGTTTCAGGTACTATTTGTTTTTCTATCTTGTTTTTCCTTATTTTCCTTATTTTCCTTGTTTCGTTCTTTTCGAGGACGAAAAGGTTTGAGTGGGGGAGAGTGTAACAACCCAATATTTTTGCAAACATTTTTAAATTAGATTTTATTTCAAAATTTTATTTTTAAAAACATTTTTAAAAGTGTAGTTGTAATTTTCCAATATTAGTTGTATTTTGTTTACAATTTTTATTTCTAGTTTCAATATAACAAACTATTTTCTTTCTTTATTTATTTTTCTATTTTTCCTAAGACTATTTATTTATTTTCATTTCTACATTATCTTGTTTTAACTTTTATTTTATTTATTTTATTTTTGATTGGTTTATTTTGAATAAAAGAAAGTGGAAATTCAAAGAGACAAAAGGCTTTTAAACTTGTGACTTTTCATTTCTTTGCATTTTCAATTACTTTGGTGGTTCTTTTCTTTTGATAGCCATGCATTTCTCATTGATAATTCACGTGAGAAACTTCCCATCATCCTCATTCTTTCGGCCATTTCATTTCTGAGAAAAAAAATGTAAGTAAAGGCTTCCTTTTTCCTATTTTCTTCTTCATTTTGCTTGATTTTTACCTTGATCTCTTCATGCTTTGCTCGGCCATTACCACCATCACCTCCACCGACCACCACCATCACCTTCTTCCCCTCATCATCCACGGCATGCCACTCCCCCCCCCCTCTATCCAGATTAGGCCGTGACCACCCTATGGAGCAATCACCACAAAACTTGCAAAACCCCTTGCATATTGCATAGTCGAACCCCTTTATCCCATCACCATCCCATAGTTAGACTCGGCCACCACCCTTAACTCCACCACCAGCACATGCCGTGACCACTATCCATCACCTTACCTTCTGACCTGACTTGTAGTGACCATGACCGAGCCCAAACATGACTATAGGCCGAGCCTTGTTGCACCAAAACTCCCATCTTTTGCCTTGTCCTGTGACCTTCCTTACTTTGTAACCCCAAAACCTTTCACATCCCTATTGTAGCCGTGCATTTGTGATGCAAACCCGAGCCCTTACCACCAGTATAACATCATGGCCGAGCCAATAAACCCTTCATGGCCGAGCAAACAAGGAGTCATGGTCAAGCACTTGTGATTTAAAAGCTTGGTTAAGTCATTTGTCTAGTCTATTTCTATTTGTTTGATTTAATTTGTGTTGAAAATATATATTTATATTGCTTTGTTTTATTGTTGTATACACGATTAATATCTTGGCTCTCTCTCCACTTGAATCAAAAGTCGTGCTGTATCGTGCTTTCTGGATTTATTTGTGTGTTTTGATTTGCTAAATCTAGCTTGAAAAGGTGAGTTATTCACACTTGACATTCATACTTATAGAATTGTGAAACGATAACAAGTGAATATGCAGAATTGTTATACCACGTTATACCTGCCTGTGATATGAATTATATGATGTTAAACTTTATTATAAACTTGTCACATCATTTGATATGTTATATTTGTTATACTGTTTATTTATTTCTGTTTCTCACACTGCAAGTTTCCTATAGAATAGAATCACTATGGGTTGAAATGATACATACCCGAACGGACTTTAGAATAGGGAAAATCGTTATGGGCTGAAATGATAGGCCTGAGCGATTTTTATTTAATTTTATTAACTTGGGATTGCGGGTTTGAAATGTTAGAACCTGGATTTTTCTTTGTAAATTACGGATTGAAATATATATTATCCATATCACTTGACATAGTTTAGAAAATATTATACAGACCCGTGGTTATTTTATATATTTTTTGGAAAATTTTAAGTATTTTAAAATGTAAAAATTTGATAATTTGATTTAAATTGAATTTAAAATGATTTAATAAAGGGTTAGTGATTTTTCTATAAGTTAAAAATGTTAAATAAATAAATGATTAAATTGTAATTTGAAATATAACTTAATTTGGAATTTTGTGATTTGGTTTAAAATGAATGTTCAAGTAAAAAAATAAAATGGAAATTATGCTTTATTTTTGAAATGGTAATTTAAATTTAAGTGTTGAGTTAATTGTTAAAAAAATGCAAAGAATAAGAAAATTGTACACTTGGATTTAATAAGTAAATTATTGAAAAATTTGGATTTAATTAAGAAAATTTTACTTTATAAAAATCATAAGTTAATGGGTTTTCAAATGAACATTTTGAGTAGAAAAATATGATTTTTATAAGTTAAAATGGTTAAATCAAAGTTTATTTGTTTCCGAAATTTTATTATAAATCTGGAAATTGAATTAGTAGCACTTCAGAAATGCTATCATTTCTGAAATTAACTTAAAATCTGAAGTAAAGATACTGCAGCACTTTGTAAGTGCTGTGGTTGATGCAAATTAACTAAAGGCTACTGCAGCACTTTGTAGCACTTGGTAGCACTTGATAAGGGCTACAGTAGCACTTGATAACTACTGGTTGCAGAAAGAAAATCAAAAATCTGAAACTAATAAAAGGGCTACAGTAGCACTTGATAAGTGCTGCGGTTGGTTGAAATGAGGTTTTCAAATGTAACTGAACTACTACAGCAGTTTTTTAAATGCTGTCTTTTCTGAAATGAATTGTTTTCAAATGTAATTGAACTACTGCAGCAGTTTATAAATGCTGTCTTTGCTGAAATGAATTGTTTTCAAATATAACTTACCGCAGCATTTTCTAAGTGGTGCGAAAGGTGAAATTTCAATGTTTTAAAGTATTTAAGTGAATAAATGAGCTCATAAAAGGCTAAATTTTTGGGAATTGAATATTTGATTTGTAAGTATAATGACTTTACTTTTAAGTGGTTTAAATGATGTATTTTGATTTGAAATATAAACCAATTTAAAATGTATAACCACGGGTTATAATAATGATTGGTTGTTAAAGAGACCGGGATCAGATATGGACATACTCTTTGTCGATACCGAAAACCACTTTAACAACTGTGTATGCGGTGGAGTTTCCAGAATGAAGTAGGATGGTGGCGACGATCCTATTGAGGCATGAACATGGACCCGACCCCCGTGAGTTGGCTTAAGGTGGCTAAAACAGAAGCGATCGACGGGCCAATGAGGTAGCACCTCTGATCGGACACACTTCTTCGATACCATTCTATTATTTTGTGATTGATTGGGGGTACCCCTTTGATTTTGGAGTGTGGCTCGAGGTGGGCGGTAGTGTCTGCTATGCGTTACCACCAGCCCGAAAGCGTAATTGGTATATCTACCATGACATTGCCTAGTTGTGCAGTGTCACATACCCTAGCGCGCCTTGTACGAGTTTGATTTGTGTCGTACCTATGGAGTATCTTCTCGTAGCCTCCCGATCTGGAGGTACGCAGGTACTGTGTAGACTACTAGCACTATTTATGTGTTAAGGTGGAAAATGTAAAGCCTTAACGCTATTTTTAAGTATGTTTATTTTACTATTAGACATTATTATAATAGCGAATATTACTACATAGTAAATAGTTTAACGGATCCTTATAGGATGGGCGGTCCCAAGCATCCTTTAAGTTACTTGTGCATTTATTACAGTTCACTTGAGTTGGTTTACATTGTATAAGTATGTATGTCCTGACTCGAGTGTTTGTGTTTTATTTACGCTCGGGTCAGCCTGAGTATTCACAGCTTTGGACTTCACTTTCTGGAGCTAGGAATCACTGGAGATTCTACTTATCTAGTTATTTATCTATTTCAGTTTCAGTTGTTCTATTTCAGCTCTTGTATTAGTGGACTTCTATGTATTTGGGATTTCTATTGTATTTGTTTTCAGACTGATATTATGTATTTGTTTTGAGACTTTGTTATAGTAGCTTCATGAACTACTATGGTATTTTACTTCCGCTGCGAGTTATTCTGATATTTCTATGTCTGTGATTCTGTGATTGATTTTATTTGCTCCTAATTTTATTACAATCTGTTATTTTGAATTATTCAAGTCTGACATGTGTAGATTACTGTCGATTTGAATGGTCCAAAATAGCGGGTCGTTACATGGTAGAAGTGTATAAGTGATGTGTTGTAGCGATTTGAATGATGGTAGGAAGATTGGTATTAATTATGGTGAGAACCCTAACTTTAAACCATTATAAGTAGTTATAAATGTTTAACATAACTATTTGGATGCTAATGATGTTTGGATGTTTGGTTGATGAATGTTTGAAAAAGTAATTAGCAATAAATAACTAAAAGTGAGAAAACTCTTAAACTATAGTTATATAAATTATTGAATGATATATATGTTTGAATATATATATATATATATATATATATATAAGTCATGTGTAATACACGTCCAAAATCACAAAGGAAATCACTTCTTTAGTAAATGAATTGGTGTATATGAGATTGTTGAACCTTTTGGAAATGCTTTAAAATGGTTTATAAATGTTTTTTAAACACTAAAATCCAATTTGGTAAAGTTTGACAAGATATAAAAAAATTGAGTCAAAAATAAACACGTCGTGTAACGGTAGTTCGTGATTTCACTCCGTAAAAGTAAAAAGAATATATAGAATGAAATATATCTCAGAATTCTTCGAGATAAGAATTTTCCGAACTATTATATCCATAGCTTTCAAACAAGAAAGAAAATCGAGATTTCATTTGGTAGATTTTAAAATATGAGCAAATAAAGTCGCGCTTTGGCAGTTCGGAGGCCAAAGTAGTAAATGTTTTAAAATGGATATTTTTAGTTCTTTAGAAATAATAAAATAAATCCTATAATTATTTTAAAATGTTTTAAAAGAGATTTGAGTTATAAAAATGGATTTCTAAATAATTGAAAAATTGTTTTAATCAAATAATATTTTAAAACACTATTTGCAACACTTTTTCGCAGCACTTTTTAATAGCTATTGCAAAAAATGATTTTACGCAATTTTTCTTTCCCGAATCTTTTGTGAATCTTTTCAAGTGAATAATTAATTATTTTTTAAATTGATTTGAAAATTGTTTTAAAGGAGTTTAAATTAAATTGGTTAAAGGAAAATTGTTTTAATTTGGAATAGTGTTAAGTAAATTAAACTCCTCTCTAAAAGATAATTAAAAGATTTAGAGCCGATCAAATAACTTGACCACCTTATGGGTGACAGAGAGGTAGTCTTTAAGCTTGTATTTGGAAAACCAGTTGTCTGCCCTCCCTAACTACCGGGACTGGCCCAACGTAGGGAATAGTCGATTTGATTTACTAGGATCAAAATTTCCTAAAGTATAAAAGATATAATTTTCCAAATTTAAACAACTTGGATTGCATAGGAATAATCTTCTTATACTTGGTGTTAAATTCCGAGGAGGGAACCCGTACTATCCGTGTGAATTTAAAAGGTGATTTCATCGTTATTCGATGGACAGTAAAGGTTGAATACGGAAATTGATGTTGAGTAGAATTAGTACAATTTCTATCAACCCTTTTTAACTCAATAATGTTTTCCAATATTAATTATGAAAATGATTTGGAATTAATTCAATTCCTATACTTAAAATTTATTGGTTTGGGTTTACAATAAACGATGTCTTAAATAACATTGTTTTTGACCCAATCTGAAAATTATGATTTGAAAATCTTTGTTAAGATTTAAATGAAATTATTTGGAAATATTTTCCTAAGTGAAAAATGAAATAATTTAGAAAAGGTTTTAAGTAATCAAAGGATTTGATAAGAGAGGTTTAATGATTCAAGCAAATTTGAGGCACCAGTATGAGCTATGGTGTTGTATCCACTGTGATAGTTGAAAAGCCTAGATCTTCACATTTGGTATCATAGCGCAAGATTAAGCAAGAACCTTGGCTTTGATGGGGTAGAGTCTAATCAGAGATAGGGTTAGTAATGCCATAGGATGAGTTACTCATTAGAGATAGGTTTGGTAACACCCTAGAATGAGTTTGAGAGTATTATATATGAGTACATATTTGTTAATGATATATACAAATGATTTTGGTTTTGAAAATTTGTAAATGAAATAATTTTACCTCGGATCATATTTTGAATATAAAGATTTTTTTTTTCAAATAATATAGTTATTTGATTAACGAAATGATAATACTCAGTTATTATTATCGATTGGTTAGTTTTTAATTTAAAAGTTTAAATACGAACACGTCATGAATTTAGTTTCACAATTTGACTATGGGGTATTTGATAAATAATATTGTTGGTTTAGATTAAAGGAATTTATTTAAGACAAATAAACCTTATGAATATGTTTTAATTAAGTGATTTTATAAACTGGATTTATAAAACATGCTTTATAAAGGAATTTTTGAGAATTTAAATTCCGGTATTTTTGAAAGGAATTTCAAATGATTTTTGGAAAGGAATAATAATGGTATTTCTAAAATGCGATTTTGAAAATGAAAAACAATCTTATGATTAATTGATTCAAGTGGCTTGAAAGTAACTAAAAATGGATATGAGATATGTTCGGATGGTAAACGCTTCTCTTAAGTATTCCTTGGTATCATTTTGAGTTACTCGATCTATATAATTTTCTAAAGTTAAAAAGGATAATGTGAATCATTAATTGATAATTAATTGATGATTGTCAATTTTTATCAAAGTGTATTATCTTAATCGATAATCATGGGTATGCTTTGATCTTTAAAAGAAATGGTTAAAGTTATTTTTGGGTTTATAGTAAACGATGTTTTAGCAACATTTTTTTTAAACCATTGCATGCCACTTTGGAAGAAATCTTATGGGTATATTTAGATCTTTAATAATGGGATTCAAAAAATAATAACAAGTATTGGAATCTTGTATAAAAAAGACAGAAAATGTTATATGTTTAATTTATAAAGGAGTTTATGATAACAATGTTTTGGTTTAATTGTCTCAATCTCTTTGATTATATTTTAAAATAAATGAAACTTGTTAAGTAAATTGTGAATATACTTAAAACATTTGAATAAGTATATTGTTTGCGCCAAAATTGGTCGCTGACACCCAAATCCAAATGAAAGCACCAAATACTAGTCACAGCTCACAGATAGAGTATATGTAGAGATTATCAATATGATGAACATTAAAAATTAAAATGAAAGCAGTAAAGAACAATAGATTTTATAGTGGTTCGGCTGACTCTGGCCTACGTCCACTCCAGAAATTTCCTTTTCATTGCTGTAATAATCGATTACAGTTAAAAATGGCAGATAAGTCCTAGCCTTAGAAAATGGAAAGCCAGAGAGCAGAAAAAAGAACCCTTTTCTGAACCCCCACATGCTGTATTTATAGGCAAATCCTGAGTTGTTGGGATTTCTGAGTGACCTGGGCGCATCAATGCCATGGCCGAACCAGAGTTATCATTGTAACCGACCCCGAGTTCTGTACGTGCCGACCCGAGCTTTCCTAGGTGACGACCCGAAGTAGCCCCACGCCTGACCCGAAGTAGTTCATGTTAGAACTCGAAGCACATATACGCCGATTCCCTTCAACCGAACGAGTATAGCCGACCCACACATGCTGAACGGCAACCAAGGCCAAACCACAACTCTGAGTGACTCTGACCGAACCACAACACCGAGTGATGTCCAATGCCGAGCGATGTCCGATGCCGAGCGATGTCCAATGCCGAACCACACCAAGACCGAACCACATTTTCCAAACCCTCAGGCCGAACGACCTCCAGTGCCGAACCATCATTATCGAGCCACACTGACCGAACCACATCGTCGAGCCGCGTCCTTGTGCCGAACCACCATTGAGGCCGAACCACCTAAGCCGAGCCGCCCATGCCGAGCCACCTGAAAGACTCGAAGAAATCTTCCATACAACTCGAAGCTCGACTCCATAGTCTCGAAGCAAATCCAGGGCGACTTGTGAGTTATCGAAACCCAAGTTTCGAGTATCCAATAACCTTTGTCCATCGACTATGCCGAATCATGGCTGTAGATCCATGATTATTATCCATGCTTGATCGTCCATCCATCCAGTGGACTAAATTCATCATGAACCAACCTCGACGAACGAGTAGTCAATTTAGTTAAGTCCGCCTATCTACGGGCTTGCCAAAAGGCGGGTTAACACTTGCCCCCCAAAACATGCCTTGCTTTGAACGGTGTGTTTTGAATAGCCTCAAGTCCGTATGTTATCCACATCCATACTCTCCGATTCGTAATCCAATCCATTTTATCCAAGTGACATCGCCATATCCTTATCTGAATTTATGACTGCTCTGAGTCGATATCCCATTCTGAATCCAATGACCAAACCCTGAGCAAATTCCATAGCTAACCGTACCCATCAACCGAGTTTTATTCCATCCATAACCAATAGCCAAATCTATGACCTTTCTGGGTCGATATCCAAACTCAGGACCGCTCCGGGCCCTTTGCCAAATCCAGGACCTCACCGGGTCAATCTATCCTAAGCCGAAATCTGAATCCATGACCTCTCCGGGTTTAACCTTGAATCCGTAGACCTCGTCGGGTTGCGTTATCCTGTTCCAGCCTCGACCCTCTGGTCAAGGGCTTGTATGTTCTCCGGCCTTGGCTCTCCGACTGAGGACTTCCATATTTTCCGGCCTCGTCTCTCCGGTCAAGGACTTTTATGTTCTCCGGCCTCGACTCTCCGGTCGAGGATTTTTATATTCTCCGGCCTCGACTCTCCGACCGAGGACTTTATATTCTCCGACCTCGACTCTCCGGTCGAGGAATTTTATATTCTCCAGCCTCGACTCTCAGGTCGAGGACTTTATATGCTCCGGTCTTGACTCTCCGGTCGAGGACTTTTATATTCTCCGGCCTCGACTCTTCGGTCGAGTACTATATATTCTCCAGCCTCGACTCTCCGGTCGAGGACTTTTATATTCTCCGGCCTCGACTCTCCGGCCTAGGACTTTATATTCTCCAGCCTCGACTCTCCGACCGAGGACTTTATATTCTCCGGCCTCGACTCTTCGGTCGAGGACTTTTATATTCTCCGGCTTCAACTCTCCGGTCGAGGAATTGGAGAGTCGAGGACTTTTATATTCTCCGGCCTTGACTCTCCGGTCGAGGACTTTTATATTTTCTGGCCTCGACTCTTCGGCCGAGGACTTTATATCCTCCGGCCTCGACTCTCCAACCGAGGACTTTATATTCTTCGGCCTCGACTCTTCGGTCGAGGACTTTATATTCTCCGGCCTCGACTCTCCGATCGAGGACTTTGTTTATTCCGTTCGAGTTCATTCCGTTGCTCTCCGGCAATGGGACTCGTAATTCGCGATTATTGCCATGTCTCTCCGGTCGGGACGGTAATCGCTTGGCCTGTATTATTTATTGAATTAGTCCAATCCTAATCATTACATAATTCAGTTATCAAAGCGAAAGTTCGTACAACAAAGGGAATTAAATGTCCTAAGTACCAAAGAATAAACCAGAGTTTGCTGACAAATAGAAAGAAAACAGGATTTCATAGATCCAAGCAGTACGGTTTTTCGTCATCTCAAAGCACGCCTAGGGACCGTCCTCGATCACGTACGTGTGTAAGTGAACTAGCCATATTACTTTAAGTTCTATTACTTATTCAGAACCATAAATCCATTCAGTTGATAACAAGCCGGCGGTGACTAGATCCAACGCCACCTTCGTTCGAGGTAGGCGGTGGCCGCTCCCGTTCCACTGCTACAGCTCGATTCCTTATGTACTATTGTAGGTGACCATTCCTTACAAGCTCCTCCATGATATCTTTCAAATTCCTACAATCATTTGTGTTGTGCCCATCTAGCTCATGGAATAGGCAATGCTTTCCTGACTCCCGCTCGTATTCTGATGGTTCCCTCCTAGCCGGTCTTCGATATTGGAGGTGCCCCCGAGTATCCAAGTAAATCCTTTCCAGAGTCTCATTCAAATCCGTATAAGAAGAAAATTTTGATTCTCTCCATTTCCTTTTTGAGGGGTTACCGTTGTCACTCATTTTCCTTTTGCCATTATCGTCCTTGTTTGGCTCCTCCCTGGGTGGACCTCCACCTCTAACAGCATAAGCTTTAGCCTCTCTCCCTTCTCTTTCGGTCTGCGCGTCCTCCTGCCTTAGGAATCTCTCCGCTTCATGATAGAACTCTCCAAGATCCATTGGGGGGTCTCGTTCCAACGATATCTTAAAATCCGAATTATCCGCAATTCCAAAAACTGCTGCCATCAAAATCATCGACGGATTGGGTCGATCCACTGAAGCTACCGCTGCGTTGAATTTGTTTAAGAAATCCCTGAGCGACTCTCCCTTCCATTGTTTCATCGATGCCAAGGTCATTACGTTCTTAGGTCTGACTATATGGACCCGAAACTGCCTCATAAACCTTTCAAGCAGCTTCGTCCAAGTGTTAATAGAACCACTCTCTAGCTGTCTGAACCACATAGCTGCGATATCCATCAAATACAAAGGGAAGCATCGAGCCTTGACCTCATCTGATGCCCCCAGTACCTCCATATGCCTCATGTACCTTGTCAGTTGAATGGCGGGATCCGTTCTCCCATCATACATCTCCAACATTGGTAGCTTAAAATCCGGTGGGTTCTTAGCTTGCCTGATAGTAGGGGTAAAGGGACTCCTATTCACATCCTCCAAGTCTTTATTTACTAATCCTCCACTCACAGCTCGTCTGACCATCTCCGCTAATATGTCATTGTCGCCAAGCTGTAATCCTTGTTCGCTGCCTCCGATCTGTCCCCTGAGTTCACAAGGGAATCCTGGCATATACTCCTCATCACGTACTCCTGTGTTCCTATTAATGCCGGGTTGCACATCATCGTGAGGTATCCCTCCATGGATTGGTCCAGCATTACCCGTTGGTATACCCCCAAGTCTTGGTCCATCCGGGTTAATAGTTGTTCGCTGATCAGGGGCTGCTCCCTGCTGAACCACTCCATCTGCTTGCTGGTTGAGTGCTTCTGATCCAGCTCCATGGATCCGAGTTCCTACAGTTCCTGATTGTCCAAATTGTCTGAGAAGAGTCTGCATCATCTCCTCTTGTCTTTTCAGCATTGCTTCCATTTCGTCTCTGGTGATGTAGATGGATGCTCACTTGCTCCAGCTCCAGAAGAGGCCTCTTGACTTCCCTCTTGATTGCTTCTTTCGGTCACTTGCTTTCTTGTTGGTGGCCTAGCCATTGCTTCCTAGAATCCAAGTTCCTAACTCCAAAATCCTAGAGTGCTTGCATTCTCGGTGAAAGCACCAAAATGTTTGCGCCAAAATTGGTCGCTAACACCCAAATCCAAATGAAAGCACCAAATACCAGTCACAGCTCACAGATAGAGTGTATGTAGAGATTATCAATATGAAGAACAGTAAAAATTAAAATGAAAGCAGTAAAGAACAACAGATTTTATAGTGGTTCGGCTGACTCTGGCCTACGTCCACTCCAGAAATTTCCTTTCTATTGCTGTAATAATCGATTACAGTTACAAAATGGCAGAGTAGTCCTAGCCTTAGAAAATAGAAAGCCGGAGAGCAGAAAAATGATCCCTTTTATGAACCCCCACATGTTGTATTTATAGGCAAATCCTGAGTTGTTGGGCTTTCTGAGTGACCCAGGCCATCAATGTCATGGCTGAACCAAAGTTATCATTGTAACCGACCCCAAGTTATGTACGTGCCGACCGGAGCCTTCCTAGGTGACGACCCGAAGTAGCCCCACGCTTGACACGAAGTAGTTCATGTTAGAACTCGAAGCACATATACGCCGACTCCCTTCAACCGAACGAGTATAGCCAACCCACACATGCCGAACGGCAACTAAGGCCGAACCACAATGCTGAGTGACTCTGACCGAACCATAACGCCGAGCGATGTGCAATGCCGAGCGATGTCTGATGCCGAGCGATGTCCAATGCCGAACCACACCAAGACTGAACCACATTTGCCAAACCCTCAGGCCGAATGACCTCCAGTGTCGAACCATCATTATCGAGCCACCCTGACCGAACCACAACGCCGAGCCACCTCCATGTGCCGAACCACCATTGAGGCCGAACCACCGATGCCGAGCCACAACGCCGAGCCACCTCCATGTGCCGAACCACCATTGAGGCCGAACAACCCATGCTGAGCCACCCATGTCGAGCCACCAATGCCGAGCCACTTGAAAGACTCGAAGAAATCATCCATACAACTCGAAGCTCGACTCCATACGACTCAAAGAAAATCCAGCGACTTGCGACTTATCAAAACCCAAGTTTCGAGTATCCAATAACCTTCGTCCATCGACTATGCCGAATCCCGGCTATAGACCCATGATTATTATCCATGCTTGATCGTCCATCCATCCAGTTGACTAAATCTGTCATGAACCAACCTCGACGAACGAGTAGTCAATTTAGTTAAGTCCGCCTATCTACGGGCATGCCAAAAGGCGGGTTAACATATATGAATAGTTTTAAGTATTGAAATTGGTATAAGTGGATAATTAATAAAAGTAGTATTAATTAATAAAACAAGTCTTGATTAACAAAATAAGTTTTATTAAATACAAAGGTGTTTGCATTTAATATTGGTTAAAAGAACCAAATTATAATATAAGAGGTATATTATAATAAAAGGTAAGTTATCTTTAACTTGAATAACTTCTTAGAAATGTTAGCAAATAGTTAAATATGAAGAAGCATTTAAAAAAACTCAACCCAGAGCCCTGATAAATCGAAGGGATGGGATGAGCCCCGAACCAGCCTTGTTTGACCACAGACAGGAGGGATTTAATGCCAGCCCAGCATAGAGGTTTGATGCCCCCCGCCATTTATGTAGGTTTTCTGGGAGCCCACCTCCGCGCCTTGAATGGGAAACACAATTCAATCTACCAGGACTCGAACCCGCGACCTCAAGGAACTTTGTTCCATAGTCGCTAAGTGGCCCTGACCAAGTGAGCTTTAAAATGTTTGAATAAAGAATGAAAGTTTTATTAATATTTTCAATTTTGAAATATTATTAAATTTTTTATGAAGTAAATGGATTATTTCATCGTGCAATTTAATCTAAGATAAGAGTACAGAGCTTTGAGGTGTTTTACACTGATTCGAAAAAGGATTTATCACTCGATTCTTAACGATGAGCATTGATGAGGGTTTGTGGTTAGATACTTGAGTTTTCTATCATAATTGAGAGCTATGTAAGGAAAAACTAAAGTTCTGATCAGAAAACCTGGTCAGAGTCCGCAGTAGAGGATCGGAAGATCAATACTAGTTTGGAAGTAAAACCGTGATTTCGAATAGAAGATCGAATCAGATATTGTATATGAATGATCAATGTACAATGTATGGGTGTAAGTTTAATAATATATATTTTGGGCAAAACCTTTGGGTTTTTGTTTTGGGAAATTTCAAGGACGAAATTCGATTAAGGGGGGAAGTATGTAGCGATCCGAATGTTGATCACTTTAATTAAAGATATTTAAATGATTTTAAATATTTAAATATACATTATTTTTCATAAATAATCAAGTTTTAAGTGATAATT